>JAYMFT010217640.1:0-11406 GCA_038088735.1 Panulirus argus
AGGTAACATAAAAAAAATTTATATATATATATATATATATATATATATATATATCGCGCTAAGTTCCCGGGTTCGATCTAGGCTTTTCGAATATGAAGTGACCCTATTGCTCTGAGAGATAGGGTAAGGGATATTCGATTACATAGTAGTCTAATATATATTTCCCTATTAGAGGCGATCATATTCTAGCTTTACTGCTCTCTACTACTACGTTAAGGTCTGGGGTTTGATCTGGACTTTTCGCAGGTATTTATGTTATGTGGAAGTTGTGATATGAAGGGTTGATGATTACTTAGTTTTCGAATAGTCATTTTCCTAGTAGTGAGGTTCATGTCCTAGTTTTATTGCACTCGCCTACCACGCAAAGGTCCTGGTTTCGATATGTACTTCAGTGTTTGAGTACTTAGGTTCTCTAAAGTGCTATCACTTGGTTGTGTGAGCCAGATTGGGATTTGACCGGTCTAGAACCCGCTGGTCACCGAAATGAGACGAAGGGTTTTGGATTACTTAGTATTCGAGTTGTCACTCCCTATTAGGGGTAATTAAAGCCTAGCTGTAGCGCTCCCGCCTACCACGCTATGGTCTCGGGTTCGATCATATCTGTTCGAATACTAGGTAACCCCTTTGCTCACCTATGTGACACGAAGAGTATTCCATGATTTAGTATTCGAATGGTCATTTCCCTATTAGGATTAATCATACACTAGCGGTAGCATTCCCGCGAACAACACTAACGATTCGGGTTCGATACTGACTCCTCGAATACTAAGTGACTCCGTTGCTCACCTGTGTGACACGAAGGGTATTAGACGATTTAGTATTCGAATGGCCATTTCCCTATTAGGGGTAATCATAGCATATAAGCACCACTGACGCCAGCCGTGCTCAGGTTCTGTGTTCGATCCTGGTTGTTTATAACTTATACGGAAATGAGTTTTCACATACACTATTATGTGCTCGTATACCTCATTGTTTGAACTGTTAGGTTCTGTGAAATGCTATACGCTGCTTGTGTGAGTCTGATGTGATTTGACCTGTCAAGAACCCGTTGCTAGCCTTTGTGATATAAAGCGTTAACGATCGCTTGATATTCGAACGGTCATTTCTCAATTAGCGGCGATAGAAAGCCAGCAGTTCCACTCCCACCTACCACGTTAAGGTCCCGAGTTCGGTCTAGGCTGTTCGAAGCATTTATCTTATCTGTATGTGCGCGTTTATGTGCATTATTTCGTGTTCATACACCCACCTCAGTGTTTAATCAGTTGGGTTCTATAAAAAGCAATATGCTGGTTGAGTGAGTCCGGTATGATTTAACCGGTCTAGACACAGTTGCTCACCGATAGAAGGGTATTCGGTTGCTTAGTATTCGAAAAGCCATTTCCTTATTTGGGGAGATTATAGCCTACCCGTACCGGTCCCGCCTACTGTGCTAAGGTCCCGGGAACGATCATTGCTGTTCGAGGTACTTATAGTATACGGAATTGCAGACATATAAGCACTTCTTCATGATCATATACCTCAGTGTTAGAACAGTTAGGTTCTGTAAAATGCTATCTTCTGTTTTTGTGAACATGTTGGAATCCGACTGGTCTAACTCTGTTGCTCACCGTTAGGATATAAAGGGTTTTCGATTACTTAATATTCGAATAGCCATTTACTTAATGGTGGCGCTCAAAGCCTACCACGATAAGGCCCCGGGATCGATCCTGAGTGTTTGAGGTATTTATGTAATATAGAAGTCTTCGTTCAAAAGCACTATTTCATATTTACATAACACAATGACTGAACAGTTAGGTTTTGTAACATGCTATCTGCTTGTTGTGTGAGTCTAATGGGATTTGAACGGTGTAATCCCGGTAGCTCAACGATGTGAGTCGAAGAGTATTCGATTATTTAGTATTCGAATTGTCATCTCCCCCATTAAGGGCGATCAAAGCCTAGTCGACGCGCTCCCGTGTTCTATGCTATGGTCTCGTGTTCGATCATGGCTGTTTGATGTTTGTATATCATATGGATGTACGCATTCATGTGCACTACTTCGTGTTCATATATCTCTGTGTTTGGACGATTAGGTTCTGCAAAATGCTATATGATTCTTATGTGAGTCTGACAGGATTTGACCGGTCTAGACCCCATAGCTAACCGATATGAGACGAAGGGTAATAGATTAATTTGTATCCTATTACTCATTTCCCTGTCTCGGGCGATCATAGCATGGCAGTAGCGCTCCAGCGTACCACGCTATGGTCTCGGGTTCGACCCTAACTGTTCGTTGTTTTTATGTTGTCACGAAGTACGCATTCATATGCACTATTTCGTGTTCATATAACTCAATATTTGAACAGTTAGGTTCCGTAAAATGCTAAATGCTTCTTTTGTGAGTCTGATGGGATTTGATCGGTCGAGACTCCGCTGTTCACCGATATGAGATGAAGGGTAATCGATTACTTTGTATTCGAATAGTCATTTTCCTAGTAGGGAGGTTCATAGCCTAGTTGTGCCGCACTCGCCTACCACGCAAAGGCCCCGGGTTCGATATATACCTCAGTGTTTGAACACTTAGGTTCTCTAAAATGCCCACAACGCTAAGTTTCCGGGTTCGATCATGCCTCCTCGAATGCTAAGTGACCCCGTTGCTCACCGATGTAAGGTGAATAGTAATCGATTACTTAATATCCGAATATCTATTTTCCTCTTACGTGAGATCATAGCCTAGACGTACCACTTCCGCCTACTACGCTAAGGTCCCGAGTTCGATCCAGGGTGTTCGAATACTGAGACCCTTTTGCTCAGTGATTTGAAATGAAGGATATTCGATTACTTAGTATTCTAATATATATTTTCCTATTAGGGAAGATCATAGGCTAGCCGTACCGCTCCCTCCTACCGCGCTATGGTCTCGGGTTTCATTCTGGCTGTTCAACATATTTATGTTATTTGGAAGTGGGCGTGTAAATGCACTATTCCGTGTTCATATACCAACTTGGTTGAGTGAGCCTGGTATGATTTGACTGGTCTAGACACAGTTGCTCAAAGATATGATACGAAGGGTATTCGATTACACAGTATTCGAGAAGCCGTTTCCTTATTAGGGGCGATCATAGCCAGGGGTACCTGTCCCGCCTACTGCGCTGAGGTCCCGGGACCGATCATTCATGTTCGAGGTATTTATAATATATGGAATTGCGAGCATGTATGCACTATTTCGTGCACATATATCTCAGTGTTTGAACAGTTAGGTTCTGTTAATGCTATCTGCTGTTTGAGTGAGCATGATGGGATTTGACCGGTCTAAATATCGTTGCTCACCGTTGTGAGACGAAGTGTATTCGATCACTTAGTATTCGAATAATTCTATCCCTATTAGGAAATATCATAGCCGAGGGGTATTACTCTCGCCTACCACGCTAAGGTCCTGAGTTCGATATAAACTCCAGTTTTTGAAGAGTTAGGTTCTATAAATTTTTTTGCTTTTTTCTGAGCCTGATGGGATTTCACCGGTAAAAACCTGGTTGCTCTCCGTTGGGTGATGAGGGGTATTCGATTATTTACTATACGAATTGTCATTTCCCTATTAGGAGCGATCAAGGCGTAGCGATACCGTTCCCGTCTACCACGCTAAAGTCCCGGGTACGATCCTGGCTGTTTGAGGTTTTTCTGTAACATGGAAGTCCTCGTTCATATGCACTCTTACATGCCTCAGTACTTGAACAATTAGGTTCTGTAAAATGCTATCTGTTGGTTGTGTGAGTCTGATGGGATTTGAACGGTCTAGACCTCATTGCTCACCTATGTGAGCAGAAGGGTATTCGATTATATAGTATTCGAATAGTTATTTCCCTATTAGGGGCGATCAGAGCTTAGCAGTAGCGCTCCCACCTACCACGCTATAGTCTCGGGTTCGATCATGACTTTTCAATATTGTATGTAGTATGGAAGTGCGCATTCATGTGCACTGTTTACTGTTCATATAACACAGTGTTTGAATGATTAGGTGTATAATATGTTATATGCTTTTTGTGTGAGTCTTATGGGATTTGACCGGTCAAGAAACCCGTTGCTCACCGAAGTTGGACGAAGGGTTTTCGACGATTTAGTTTTCGAATAGTCATTTCTTTAATAGGGGTGATCATAACCTGGCGGTAGCGCCCCCGCCTACCAAACTAAGGTCCCGGATTCGATCATGGTTGTTCGAATACCGATCTGAGATGAATGGTAATCGATTACTTTTTACTGGCATAGTCATTTCCCTAGTAAGGGCGTTCATTGCCTAGTCGTATCCGACTCGCCTACCACGCAAAGGTCCCGGGTTCGATATATACACAAGTGATTCAAGAGTTAGGTTCTCTAAAATGTTATCAGCTGGTTGTGTGAGCCTGATTGGGATTTTACCGGCCTAGAACCCTTATTTAGTATTCGAATAGTCATTAGGGGCAATCAAAGCTTAGCGGTACTGCTCACGCCTACCACGCTAAGGTCCCGGGATCGATGCTAACTGTTTGAGATATTTATGTGATATGGAAGTCCCTGTTCATATGCACAATTCCATGTTTGGTTCTGTAAAATCGTATATGCAGGTTGTGTGAGTCTGATGAGATTTGAATGGTCTAGTACCCGTTTCTCACCGATATGAGACCAAGGGTATTCGATTATTTAGTATTCAAATAATCATTTCTCCATTAGGGACGATCAAAGCCTAGCCGTAACGCTCTCGCGTAAACACGCTATAGTCACGGGTTCAATCATGGCTGATCGAGTTTTGTATATTATATAGAAGGGCGCATTCATGTGCACTATTTCGTGTTCATATAGCCTAGCCGTACCGCACTAGCCTACCGCACAAAGGTTCCGGGTTCGATTTATACCCCAGTGTTTGAACAGTTAGGTTCTCTAAAATGCTATCACCTGGTTGTGTGAACCTCATTGGGATTTCACCGTTATGACATGAAGGGTGTTGGATTACTTAGTATCCGAGTAGTCACTTCCCCATTAGGGGCGATCAAAGTATAGCGGTAGCGCTCCCAACTACCACGCTATTGTCTCGAGTTCGATCCTGGCTGTTCGAAGATCTTATGTTATATGGAAGTGCCTATTCATATGCAATACTTCGTGTTCCTTTAACACAATGTTTGAACGGTTAGGTTCCGTAAAATTCTAAATGCTTCTTGTGTGTGTCTAATGGGATTTGACCTATCTAAACCCCGTTGTTCACCGATGTGAGACGAAGGGTATTCCATTACTTAGTAATCGAATAGTCATTTCCCTAATATGGGTGATCATAACCTAGCATTGACGCTCACGCTTACCATGCAAAGATTCCGAGTTCGATCCTGGCTATTCGAATACTAAGTGACCCCGTTGGTCACCGATTTGATATGAAGGTTAATCGATTATTTTGTTTTCAAATAGTCATTTTCCTAGTAGGAGCGTTCATAACCTAATAGTACCGCATTCGCCTACCACACAAAGGTCCAGGGTTCAAAATATGCGTTAGTGGTTGAACACTAAGGTTCTTGGGATATGAACCGAAGGGTATTCGATTACTTCGCATTCGAATAGCCATTTCCCCATTAGAGGCGATGAAAGCCTAGCCGTTCCTGCTCCCGCCTACCACGCTAAGTTCTTTGTTTCGATCCTGGCTGTTCGAGGTTTTTATGTAAAATGGTAGTGTGCGTTCATATGCGCTATTTCGTGCCCATATATATAAGTGACTGAGCAGTTAGTTTCTGCAAACTTTTCCCTGCTGGTTGTGTAGGCCTAATGAGATTTGACCTGTCTAAACTCCGTTGCTCACCGTTATGAGATGAAGGGTCTTCGATTACTCAGTATTCGAATGACCATTTCCATATTAGGGTCAATCATAGCTTAGCCGAATCGCTACCGCCTATCACGCTAAGGTCCCGTGGTCGATCCTGGTTGATGAAGTTTGTATGTTATACGAAAGTGCTCCTTCATATACACTATTTTGTGTTCATATACCTCAGACTTTGAACAGTTACTTTCTATGAAACTCTATCTGCTGTTTGTGTAAGTCTGATGGGATTTGATCGATCTAAACCCCGTTGCTAGCCGATATGATATAAAGGGTATTCGATTACTTACTATTCGAATGGTCATTTCTCTATTAGGGGCGATCATAGCCTAGCGGTACCGCTCCCGTCTACCACACTAACGTCCAGTGTTCTATCCTGGTTGTCGAGATTTATATGTTGTATGGAAGTGTGGTCCCATATGAACTATTTCTTTTTCATATACTTCAGTGTCTGAACAATTAGGTTCTCTAAATCGCAATATGTTGCTTATTTGAGAGCAATGGGATTTGACTGGTCTAGACTCAGTTGCTCATCGATGTGAGACAAAGAGTATTCAGTTACATAGTACTCGAATAGCCATTTCACTATTAGGGGTGATCATAGCCTAGAGGTAGTGCTCCCGTTTACCACGCTATTTCCTGGGTTTGATCCCGGCTGTTCGATGTTTTTATATTACATATAAAGTGCTCTTTCATATGCACTGTGTCGTATTCACACACATCAGTATTTGAGCACTTAGGTTCTGGAAAATGATATATGCAGCTTGTGTGAACCTGATGGGATTTAACAAGTCTAGACCCCGTTGCTCACCGATGTAAGAAGAAGGGTATTTAATTGCTTAGTATTCGAATAGTCATTTCCCTATTAGGGGCGATCATTGCCGAGCGGTATCTCTCTCGCCTACCACGCGAAGGTCTCTGGTTCTAACCTGGCTGTTATAGGCTTGTATGCGATATGGAAGTGTGCGTTCATGTATATTATTTCGTGTCCATATACCTCAGTTTTTCAAGTTAGTTTCAGTAAAATTGTATCTGTTGGTTTTGTGAGCCTGATGGGATTTGACCTATCTAAAACCCGTTGCTCACCCTTATGAGATAAAGGGCTTTCGATAACTTAGTATTCGAATGGTCATATCCCTGCTTGGGGCGATCATAACCTAGCTCCACTGCTCCCGCCTACCATGCTAAGTTCCCGTTTTTTATCCTGGTTGCCAAGGTCTGTATGTTATATGGAAATGCGCTTCATTATGCACTATTTTGTGTATATATACTTCAGTGTTATAAAAGTTAGGTTCTGTAAAATGCTGTGAGCCTGATGAGGATTTGACCGGTGTAGACCCCGTTGCTCACTGATATGAAACGATGGATATTCGATTACTTAGTGTTCGAATATTCATTTCCTTTAGTAGGGGCGGTTGAAGCGTAGCTGTACTGCTCCCGCACACCACGCTAAGGTCCCTGGTTCGATCCTGGCTGTTCGATGTATGTATGTTACATGGAAGCGCACGTTCATGTGCAATATTTCGTGTTCTTATACCTTAGTGTATAAACAGTTAGGTTCTCTAAAATACTATCTGTTGGTTGTGTGAGGCTGATGTCATTTAAACGTTCTAGATCCCGTTGCTCACCGATTTGAGATGAAGTGTATTCTATTACTTAGTATTCGGATAAGAGTATCCCTATTAGGTGCGATAATTGCATAGCGGTACCGCTTCCGCCTACAATACTAAGTTCCTGTGTTCGATCGTGACTGGTCGAAGTTTGTATATTATATGGAAGCGCGCGTTCATATGCAGTATTTCGTGTTCGTATAAGTCGATGTTTGAATGGATAGGTTACAGAACCTATCCATTCAAACACCGACTCATACAATATACTGGTTGTGTGAGCCTAATGGGATTTGTCCGTTATACACCCAGTTGCTGACCGATATGAGACTAAGGGTATTCGATTACTTGGTATTCGAAGTCATATCCTTATCAGGAGCGACCTTAGCCTATCGCTGCAGCTTCCGCCTACCACGCTGAGGTCCCGGTTTTGATCCTTGCTGTTCGAGGTCTGTATTATACATGGAAGTGCTCGTTCATATACGCTGTTTATGTTCATATACGTATCTCAGTGACTGAACAGTTGGGTTTCATAAAAGGCTATATACTAGCTGTGTGAGTCTGACATGATTTGCCCGGTCTAGACTCCGTTGCTCACCCATATGAGACGAAGGGTATTGGATTACTTAGTATTCGAATAGTCATTTCCTTATTACGGGTTCGATACTAGCTGTTCGAGGATTTTATGTTATATGGAGGTGCGCGTTCATATGCAGTAGTTCTTATTCATATGCGTCAGTGTTCGAAAGGTTAGGTTCTGTAAAATGCTATCTGCTTCTTGTGTGAGCCTGAGGAATTTGACCCGGCTACACTCCTTTGTCCACCGATGTGAGTGGAAGGGTATTCCATTACCTAGTATTCGAATAGTCATTTCCCTAGTAGGGGCGTTCATAGCTTAACCGTTGCGATCACGCAAACCAAGCTAAGGTCCGGGATCGATCCTGGATGTTCGAGGTTTGTATGTTATATGGAAGTGAGCGTTCATAAGCATTATTTCGTGTCAATATGCATTAGTGTTTAAGTAATTAGGTTCTCTACAATGCTATATGCTGGTTGGGTGAGCCCGATGGGATTTGACCGGTCTACGCCCGTTTGGTCACCAATGTGTGACGAAGGATTTTCATCACTTAGTAATTAAGTAGCAATTTCCACGTTAGGAGTGATCATAGCCTAGCTGTTCCGTTCCCGCGTACCATTCTAAGTCCCTGGGTCGATACTGGCTGTTTGAGGATTTTATGTTATATGGAAGTTCATGTTCATAAGCAGTATTGCATGATCATATATAACAGTGTTTGAAGAGATAGGTCTGCAAAATGCTCTCTATTGGCTCTGTGTGCCTGATGGGATTTGACCGGTCCAGAAACCTTTGCTCATCGTTGTAATATTAAGAGTTTTTCGATTGCTTGGTATTCGAATGAGAATTTCTCTATCAGGGGCGATAAAAGCCTACCTGTACCTCTCCCCTTACCACGCTAAGATCTCGAGTTCGATCCTGGCTGTTCGAGGTTTCTATGTTACATGGGACTGTGCGTTCATATGCACAATGTAGTGTTCATATACATCAGTGTTTGAGCAGTTATTTTTTGTTAAACTTAATCAGCTGGTTTTGTGAGCCTGAGGGGATTTAACTGGTCTAAACCCCGTTGCTCACCGTTGTGATGTGAAGAGTTTTCGATTACTCAGTGCTCGAACAGTCTTTTCGCTATTAGGGGCAATCATAACCTACCACTACCGCTCCCGCCTACAACGCTAAGTGTCCGAGTTCGATCCTTCCTGTTCGAATACTTAATGACCGGGCTGCTCACCAATGTGAGATGAATGGTATTCGATTACTTAATATTCGAATATCTTGTCCCTATTAGGGGAGATCATAACCTAGACGTACTTCTCCTACCTACTACGCTAAGGTCCTGGGTTCGATCCAAGCTATTCGAATGCTAAGTGACCCTGTCGATCAGAGATAATAGATGAAGGTATTCTAATACTTATTTCCCTATTAGGGGCGGTCATAACCTATCACTACCGCTCCCTCCTACCACGCTAAGGTCTGACGTTTGATCTGGTCTCTCCGAGGCTTTTATGTCATGTGGAAGTGTCTGAACACTTGGGTTCTATAAAAAGCTATCTGCTGGTTGCGTGAGTCTGGGAGGATTTGACCGGTCTAGACAGTTCCTCACCGATATGAAAAGAATATTCAGTTACTTATTATTCGAATAGTCATTTCCTTATTTGGGACGATCATAGCCTAGCCGTACCACTTCCGCCTACCAGGCTCAGGTCCTGTGGTCGAACCCAGTTGTCGATATTTATATGCTGTATGGAAGTGAGTTCTCACATGCTCTATTTCGTGTTCGTTTACCTCAGTGTTAGAACAGTCACGTTTTATAAAATTCTCGATGCCACTTATGTGAGGCTGATGTGATTTGATCTGTCTAGATCCCGTTGCTCACATATGTGAGACGAAGGGTATTCGATGATTTAGTAATCGAATGGTCAGTTCCCTATTAGGGGCGTCCATAGCCTAACCGCACCGCTCCCGCCTACCAGGTTAAGGTCCCAGGTTGGAAATGTGCCTCAGTGTTTGAACACTTAAGTTTTCTAAAATGCTATCTACTGGTTGTGTGAGCTTGTTGAGATATGGCCGGTCTGGACCCCGTTGTTCACTGAGGAGAAAGGAAGGTTATTCGACAACTTTCCTGTTAGTGGCGATTATAGCCAAGCTGCACAGCTCCCGCCTACCACGCTAAGGTCCCGGGTTCGATATATGTCTCACTGTTTGAACAGTTAGGCTGTTTAAAATGCTATCGAATGATTGTGTGAGTCTGATGAGATTTGACCGGTCTAGACTCTGTTGCTCAGCGATGTGAAACGAAGGGTATTCAGTTACTTAGTATGCGAATAGCCATTTCCCTATAAAGAGAGATCATAGCCTAGCGGTAGCGATCCCACCTACGACGCTAATATCCTGGGTTCCATCCTGGCTGTTCCAATACTAAGTGACCCCGTTGATCACTTAGTATTCGAATAGTCATTTCCTTATTAGGGGCGATCATAGTCTAGCAGCACCGCTCCCGCCTACCACGCTAAGGTCCTGGGTTCGACCCACGCTGTTCGATGTTTTTATGTTATATGGAAATGTTCATTCATATGCACTATTTCGTCTTCACACATCTCAGTTTTTGAAGTTAGGTTCTGTAAAAATCTATCTGCTGCTTGTGCGATCCTGATGGGTTTTCATTGGTCTAAACCCCATTGTTCACCATTATGAGACGAAGGGTGTTCGATTACTTAGTATATGAATAGTCATTTCCCTATCAAGGGCTATCAAAGCTTAGCCATACCGCTGCCGCTAACCACGCTAACGTCTCGGGTTCGATCCTGGCTGATAGAGGTCTGTATGTAATACGGAAATGTGCGTTCATATGCAGTACTTCGTGGTCATATACCTCAGTGTTTGATCAGTTGCTTTTGGTAAGATTTTATATGCTGGTTGGGTGAGAATGATGGGATTTGACCGGTATAGACCCGGTTGCTCACCGATGTAATATGAAGGATATTCGATTACTTAGTGTTCGGATAGTCATTTCTCTATTAGGGGCGATCATAGCCTAGTGGTACCGATCCCGCCTATACCAACATTCGTGGTCTCTCTAGTAACCTCTCCTCAGTTGAACATCATTTGTCTAGTACCTCTCCTAATATCTTACTTCTGTCTGAGACTCAGTTGTTTATGATGTTCTCACTAGTCCCTTTTTCATATCTAACTATAAACTCCACTCGAGTTTCCGTTTCAAATGTGGTGTTTGTTCTTATTCCAACATAAACACACTTGTTGCACGCCTCAAGGACCTTGAATCCCTAAACTTTGATGTTACGTGGCTCAAGGTCTGTCTCCATACTACGACACTTTTCCTCTGTTTTGCCTACTGCTCCCCTAATTCTACAAACTTTGTATCCTTCTTCAACTATCTAAACTCCTGCCATGAG
>JAYMFT010217651.1:0-11406 GCA_038088735.1 Panulirus argus
TGTAAAACATTATTACTGTCACACACACACACACACGCACACACACACACACACACACACACACACACACATATGACCTCGCGCCCATATATATATATATTCCCCATATACAACCGCATAATTACTACGCTGAAACACATGTCTACACCCCTAGGGCCACGTCAGCGCCGTTGCTACACCTCTGCCCACACACACTCACACACACTCACACACACTCACACACAAACCAAGACGTGCCCTTTCACACACACGCTTTGAAAATAAAGTCTACACTCACAGTCTTTACTTTAGTCGGTCTGCCCTCACCCTCACCTCACAGTCTTTGTGCTGGCCTCCCTCACCCGTGCTTTAAGAATCATTCTAGATTTTTTTTGTTAAAGACATCAGCCAAGGTCGTCAGCAAACTCATTCATCAGTGGGAGGCAAACACACACACACACACAAACACACACACACACACACACACACACACACACTCGCCTCGGATTGTGTGTTAATAGTTCCTCGAACGTGACTTTGTGGTGTGATCAGGTCGAGCCGCTGGGTGAGAGAGAGAGAGGAGTTGAGGTCACTTGGTGTCCCGGACACTTAATTAACACTTGACGGTAATGACACGTGGCATCATTCAGTGGCCAGTGGGACTCCAGCGTTTACGCTCGATGCCACACTTGTCACCTGCTTGTAGTACGAGTGAGGGAAGTACCGATGGCCTCCACTTGGTTAAGTGGACTTGATGGACGGTGTCAGATCCACCCTGGTGAATGAATGACACAGTTATGGGATATACGGTCACTTAAGCGTGTCGCCTTGACTCCATTCTCGGTCTTATGTTGCCGATGTTCTCTCGTACAGAACAGTAATATACTCAGACGATCAAACGTAGCATTAAGATATTTTTTTTTTTTTTTTACATCAGCTTGGGTAGAACCACGAATAAATAGTTCTTCGCGTTAGTTTACGTAGTTTTTCGCACGTAGGGAAGCGTGAGGGAAATACATACCCACAGGCAAAGGCGCTCACACTCCGGTGAACAGGTGTATTCTGAAGTCGTTTAAGCGTGTAGATCAGTACACGAGAAATCTCGTGAATCCTAGAGACAGAATTGCGAACCCAGTTGCAATGCACATCTTAAAAGGCTGTGCTATCGTTCAGGTTGTGAACATCCTGTACTACTCCTTTGTACATCAGTTTACTTACAGTAGCGCTGGTGTACTCGCTTTCCCCTGACTGTGGTAGTTAGTTGTACAAGCTGGGGATGACCGTTTGATCCCATGAACGGAATGGAAATGCAGGAGGTACGGACCTGCATCCCGGCCTTCAGAAAATTAATAGGTCATCTGAAATGCAAGGGGAGTTTGCTCGCATTCTCGCCTTGCGGGAGAGGTTCTTCCTATGCGTGTTTTGGAAGCGGATGGTATGGGGTGTGGGTGTATGGGAGTGCGTCTGCCTGTCAGACTCCTGTGTGTGTGTGTATATGTGTGTGTGTGTGTAAAGGAAGGCAGGGCTATGTATGAACTTCAAGAATAGCACAGGAGTGTCATTTTATGAGAGACACGCGGCCTGTATCAGCCTTTTAAGAAGGGTCCGTAGCAAGTACGATGCATGATGAAGTAATAAAGTCGAAATAAAGCTCTGTAAAGGGGGTCTGGAACTCGCCCTACGTGGGTAGATTTAGCACTTTATTCGGATGACTTTAAACCTTTCACACACACACACACACACACACACACACACACATGCTTCATTAACCATCCCGGAAGATCGGGGAAGCTCAATAGCTTGCTCAAAACTTTTATTAGCCTTAGCTGTAGCTAATATCCTTACCGGGAAAGGTGTTTAGTCAACTAGGTACGTTACAAGAACGTTCCATTTGCTTTAGTTAAGGCTAATACCCCCTTCCTGGAACCCTTCTTCTAAGTAGTCAGTCGAGATGCACCATATAGAACGTACAGTAGCCTGGAGTCGGCAGTCTTGTGACTTATGGACAAACATGGAGCCAAATATAGAGTGGCTTCGGAGACCATTACTGGTCGTAGGGACCACCGGCTCTAGAGACCCGCTGGATCAGACCACTGCCTCCAGAGACCCGCTGGATCTGTAGACCAGTTTCCCTAAGCGATCACTGGAACTAAAGACCCAGCGGACCTCCGTCAATACTGGACCTGAAACCCACTAGAACTAGAGAGCACTGGCCCTTAAGATCACTGGTCTCTGGAACTGTCGGAAACCATTATCCTTAGAGAGCAGCGAAGCTAAAGACCACTGGTCCTGAGGACTGCTGGAACTAGAAGCCACTGTGCCGAGAGAGACTACTATCTCTAGGGACCCCCCCCCACCCCTAGAGTAAACCTAGATACCTGAGGCTCTAGAGATAAACGACCCCAGAGATCACTACCGTTAGAGACCACTAACCCTTGGGATCGCTGGACCTAGAGACCATTATCCATGAGGAGCCCTAGAGTTAAAGTCTACTGGCTTTAGAGACCACTGGGAAAAAAATTGACCTAGCGACCACTGGCCCTATGGACCACTGGCACTGAAATCTCTAGACCTAGAAACCACTGGACCTACAGACCACTTAACCAGAGGCCACTGACCTTAGAGACCAGACTGAACCAAGAAACCACTGGAACTAGAGACCGGTAGACCAGAAACCGGTGGCCTTAGAGACCAAAATGACCTTAGAAACCAGTGGACCTAGAGACCACGCGGGCCTTAAAGACTCCTAGACATCAAGGCCTCTGGACTTAGACTGCACAAGTCACTGTCAGACAACACAGTCACAGGTCGTGGAGAAAGACAATGCAGTCACTGGTCGCGGAGACCGCTTGCCCTCGTGAATTTCAGCGATGCGTGTCACTGAAGCTGAAACTATTAACAGTGAAATGTTAAAACGTCCCTCCCTGGCAGACATGGCCTGACAGTGCGGCCCGGCGCGGCGCGAATCAGATAGGGCGTGTGAGTGAATTCAGCGTTGAATTCAAAGTTGTATTCCGGGGGGGGGGGTTTATTACGCGTTTGGAAGCAGCTGCATTTGACTTCAACCGTAATTCGAACTGAAGTCGAAGTCAGCAGCAGAGTGACAAGTTTTAGAAATCCGTCCAATATATAAGAATGCTTTGAGGAGCTTTGATCACAGCTTCCCTCATTTGCGCCAGGAGTCTACGAAGAAATGGCCTCATTCGCTCACATCCACCACTCTCTAGCTGTCATGCATAACGCAAAGAAACCAAAGCACCCCTCTCCTCTCCAAAGCCAGACCCTACATGGTTTCACGATTTCCCCTGATCGCTGCAATACGCACTTTGACAGCGCGTCGCTCCCTGTGTACCACATCGCTCCAAATCACTCTATCCCTTCGTGTTCAAGCCCCACCCCAAAGAAACACCCAAAGCGTCACGTACTTCATCTTTTCATCTCCTCCTTGTATGTCCTCCCCAGCTGATTTCACGTTCTGACTATTTTGTTGTTGTTTTTCAGTGAATAAGAGCAAGTCCTCCCTTCTCTCCGGGTTAATTAGCTGTAAAATATTGTCGTCTATTACGCTCGGCCAGATGATAAGAAATCCTGTAATATTTAGCAACGTTCACTGTGCCACTGCACCTTGTCTTGCCCCGACTGACAGTAACGTACCCAGTCCCGGATTTTGTCCCCCGCGCCAAAAGATTTTCCGAATTTTATTTTGACCCGGAAATAACCATCAGTCAGCCACTTGTTTCTTTTTTCTTGATAATTTTCAGTCGAACTCACATGTACAGCAACTGATTTATGTTTTATATATATATATATATATATATATCTCATGAAAAATTTTTGTAAAATCCTTTATTGTTTTCAGGGATAACTAATGTGAAAGATATAAAAAATTATTAAAAGCTCAAAAAAAATATTACCTACGGTTTATTTATGCAAATTGAATCGGTATAGTAAGGAAATTAAATAGAATAGTTTACTGTTAGAATACATATAGTGATGCAGTTTAGTGGTCAAGATACAGACAGCAGGAAGTAAGATATTTCGTCTCCTAAATATTGATATATATAACCAGTTAAGCTGTGGTGGTAGTTGTGGTAGGAGGAACGGCTGCTGCTGCGGCTGTGGCATCGGCCCGTTGATCATCAAGCCTGATCTGTTCACGCGGGCGCACAGTCGCTATGGCAACACCCGCCGAACACCCGGACGAGGGCGCCGTCTCCCTCCCTGTATTATGCCCCAAGCCGGGCGAGCTCCTGTCCTCGTCGCGAGGCCGCACTTACGTCACCTCCGGTTTCGGCGGCGGGGCCGCCGTGCAGACGACGCACACGTCGATAAGCAGCGCCAGCGCCTTCCACACGTCGGCTTCGCTGACGACGGAGCCCGTCAGCATCCTGGGCAAAGGGAGGCACCACCACCACTCCGCCGGCTCGGCGGCGGCGTCGTCCTCTTCTTCGGCAAGCCCGAAGCACACGGTCAAGTTCACCGAGCCCGAAGGCGCCTCTTGTCGGGACCGGACTCCCGAGAGCCCCCGGTTCAAGGCCCACGGGCAGGAGAAGTTCAAGTACCACGAGAGCTTCAAGTTCAAAATCCACGAGGGAACATCTTCCACCGCAACGTCAACGCACAGGAACATCTCCTCCCACGGGATCGGGAGCATTCCGGAGACTTCGACCTTCAGCGTGGCCGAGAGCTCGAACTTCAAGTACTCCGAGTCCTCGAAGCTCGTCGGGACTTCCTTCCGCTGCCCCGACAGCCCGAGGTCGAAGTCGCGCACCATCACTCGAACGCCCGACCGCAACTCCATCATAGCTTCCATGGAGCTGAAAGTTCCCTCCTTTCACGACCTGGGGGTCCCTGGGTCAGGCAGCAGCGGAGGGGGGCTGACGCCCCTCATGGGGCCTCCTGAAAGTCGGGGTCTCACGATCCTCTCGCCCCACAACCCCACGCCGGAGCTGCACTTCTCTTCGACCTTCACGGTGAGGACTCGGAAGGGGAAGACCATCGTCCTGCCCAAGCTGAGGATTCCAGCCTTCCACTCGCACTCCCACGACAGCATCTTCCTAGGGTAAGTCCTACCAGTTTTCTCGTCCTAGAGGCTATGCTAATGACTAGAACCCATAGAGTTAGGAGCTGAAATTTGCTACTGCAGCTAAGACAGTTATAACTGCAGTTGCTATTGGTTATGGAAGTTAAATCTTCCCCTTGATATTGGGTAAAATATATGCTATTATTATTTTTTTAAGAATATAGTTGGTTGGTTGTTTGCGCTTCTTTTTATGGGATACAAATCTACCAGCTGCCAGGGTGGCATTAATGCCGTCAGCGTCAAGTCCACCAACCGGAAAGTCTTTAAAAAACGCCTTCAGTTGTTAAGGATTATTCTTAAGCCACACACGGTCTCACCATGTACGTGGCGCTTGTTCAAACAATACTTTACCTGTTCACATATCCCTCGTTCATACTCGTGTATGAGATCTGATGACATTCTTGAAAGCTGGTATTGTTTTTTTGTACTTTATTTGAAAAAAAGTGCACTCTCCCAGCCAACAGTACTCGTCCGTTGTTTGATGGCTCAGTCTCGCTGGGCATTCCGATCCGAATTGCGCCATTACGGTCTGTACATTCATTGCCTTTGGCAGGAATTCGCGAAACGGCAACGAAAAAAGGAATACCACAGGATAGAGAGAGAGAAGAGAGAGAGAGAGAGAGAGAGAGAGATTAAAACTGCTTGGTTTCACAATCTTACTAATTTAAGAGAGGAACTAGGGACAAAGATTTTTATAGTAACCATTAGGGTACAGAGGCGCTCGTGTGGCCTGGGGAATAACACACACTCACACAGAGGACAAAGTTTGTGGGACTTCTCATATCCCACGCTCGCAGACTCAGCTTTCAGCTGAAGAGGAGAGAACTGAAATATCGTTTTTAGCTTCATGAAGCTGAAACAGATAATATATATATTGAAGTTAATGGTGCCTCTTATGCGAGTTCAGAACCTAGACAAATGGTGCAGTATTTTGAGCGTATGGAAAACATTAGGTTTGGAAATGTATCGCTCTTCGTCACACTTCAGACTTTCATCTCCCGTAAAGCGACTCCGGGTTTAGATTTTGTGCTGTGTCAGGCCAGATGGTGGGAGATTGGCCCACCAGCCTCGCCGTATGATGCGACGTGTGTATGCTGGATGTATTTTGAAATTGTAGTTCAAAGATTTGAGTTTTTTTTTTTTTTGTTTGATGTTTTTCTAAGACGATTGGTCGGTTGTTTTCGGCTTCAGGTCAGTTGTTAGTAAGGTTCGTGAAGGTCGTCAGCGTCGTTTTGTCAAAACCAAGACTCGAAAAATATAAAGAAATACTCTAAATAAAAACAAGAATTTAAGAGGCTCTTTGGGTGTTTAAGGTAATTGAATCTTATACCGAAAACTCTGGCGCTGCATGTACGGCCCCTTAATTAAAGGTGGTAGAACGCTAATGACTTACAAGGGAGTTGTTGTCTCTCACGTTTACAGGTTATTATATCCATCTGCCTCTTGTTCCTCCAGTAGCTCCTTCCTCACCCACCATTCCTTCATATCATCCACTGAAACTGCTATTTCCCACCGTCAGTCTTCTCTCTACACTATTCCTCCCTCCTCTTCCTCTCCTTCCTTCTCCCTTCTCCTCCTGTGTGATCCAGCCGTGTTAATCATCAGTGGAGAAGAGCCTCTCTCACCAGCTCCTAAAAGCTTTCCCGGTACTCTTAGAGTCTCGGCTTCCGGACCTACCGTCTTTAGTAAAAGATCCGGCCTCATCTGGCACTGTTTTAGAGGGAGGGGAACTCGTGCTGTCTCAGGCTTGAGATGGAGAGGAGGAAGTGCTGGCTGGAGTGATGGACGCCGACGGTAGCTGGCAGATGAAGGAAAGCAGGTGTCCGTCTAGGGACGGAGGCGGTGGAAGGATGGAGAGAGAGGTGTCACCGGGAGGATGGAGGTGGTGATGGAATCTCACCTTCCAGTGGAGGGAAAGGAGAGATTATTGGAGGAGGGATTGAGAGACGTGGTATGCAGTCATGGAAAAGTTGTTGGGGGAAGAATTGATGAAGGTGGGTCTCTGGAAAAGGGATGGAATAAGTCTCTCTTTGAAGGGACGATAGAAGCGAGGTGTTCTTAAAGAGGACACCCTGATGGTTTTGGTGAAGGGGTCGTATGCTGGTGATAGGTCGTGGAGGGAGGTAAGGGAGTGAGGTGTAGGCGTTTCGGCGTGGGGTAGAAAGAAAGACCCGATAGAGCGCATGGAAAAGACAGATAAAAGAAAATGTGATGGTCTGTGATGAGTTCATGTGCTGGAGAACATTGATGGTGTTATGATTTCTTATTCTCGTTCGGTGGAGACTGATTGATTGGTCTTGGCAGAAAGGCGAAAGGAAGATCCCTGCAAAGTATATCAAGCGAACAAAGACCATTCAATAGAACCTGGGGTTTTATACCATTCAATAGAACCTGGGGTTTTATACTGAACGCTACGGTAATTATCTTCGAGCGTTATCCCGGCACAAGACATTCTGTATATTTTGATGCAGATTGGTGCTCTCTTTTGTCTGTATGCGCGCGTACGCCAATCTCCCTCTCTCTCTCTCCAGGTTAGATAATGTTAGTCTAGGATCTTACCTTGGAAAGATTTTCGGACAGGTTTAGGAATTGCTGTGCGGCACAAGAACTCTCTCTCACTCTCTCTCTTTCACACACACACACACACACACACACACATCGTGCGCGCGAGTCAACCATGAAGATTGATTACGCCCGAACACCAGAAACATTCTGAAAATTACCAGTAGTCGAAGCTTAGCTAAAGCGTTCATTATATTCTATATTAGTCGAAAGAGTGACTGTTAGATGAAGGATTAAATGCGATTATATTGTGTGGTACAAAGGTCTTGTATTTCACATTTAATTGGTATTGGCTTTGACCTACTGCTCAGAAAGCAGACGCCATAATATCCTTTATTTTTATGAGAAAAATTTGAAGTTGAGATTAGTCGTATACGACCATGATACTTCATGATTTGATTTTTGTGTCAAAATTCGTTCGTTATGTTGCAGTAAGGTGACCTCTTCACTGACATTTTGATTTACATGCTTAGAAAAATCACACGCGGGTTTAATTCTCCAAAACGCAGTGGTGCCCCCCTGAACATGATAGACAACGTAATTAAGTATAATGAAAAATGCTACAAAATGCTTTTCCACCTCCCTTTCAGCCCCATCATCCTCAGAACCAGTTCAGGAATTTGTATTAGACTGTCATTTACGCAACCTCCTCTCTTCCCCCTTTCACCTACCCATAGAACTGCGTAGGGTGTTCTACCCTGAGGTAGCTAAATGCTTTTGTACTCTGGCAAGCAGTTCCTCCCTCCATCAGTCAGAAAATTCATAATGATTAGAATACTTTATGTCTCTCCAGTAATGAGGTCGTCAAGCTCACTGTCTCTTAAGAGAAACGCAACCAATTTCCATCGTCTCGTTCCCCAACTTCCCTAGTGCAAGTTGGGTATTTCATTGGGCTGACAACAGTCGTTCTTCTTTCCCTAGACTCTCAGTAGTGTGGTGATATGAAGATGCTCTTCACCACCCTTTGCCTCGCCAGCTCCCTGGATTTTGTCTGTCGCGTCCTAGGCAGAAGCAAGACCTTTGTGACTCTCCCCTTCCACCAACTTCACCAAACCTGCCACCCTAGTAGTGGGCTTCGGTTAAGTTTCATTCCATAAGTTATTGACATCCTCGGTGAACGTGTAAGCCAGACCGTCGGCCTCTGAGGACCCATCTTCCACCCTCCTCCATTCCTACCTGGGGCGTCCCGCGAGACCACAGAAATAGGACCGTTGCCTCCTCGTCCCATAAACTGTGTGCCCCAACAAGACGTATCTCCTCGAGAGAAGAACGGTCGATGACTTGAACACTTTAGTGTCAGGTTTGGCAATACCTCTCTAGACTTCACATCTTCTATAAACACCCTAAACAACTTCTTAGAGTTGGACCATCGCCAACCACGTCAACAACCAAACCAAGACCGTAGTTATGCTCATAAGTCACCTCTCCAACCACGTCCTATCCCCCACCCCCGATATCTCAGTAGGCCCCAAGCTTCCTCCAGTGTTGCTCAGTCCACCATATAGGTGTCGCTGTCACTCAGGACAGTATGTACTCTAAGCTGGAAGAGAGAGACGTTAGAACCATCAGAAAATCCTCTGGCTTTCCTCTCTACATTTTCCGGAGACGTGAAACGTCTGGGCTTAAGGCACCCGAACCCAAAAACATCTACTCCCATTTTTCCAGGTTCACCAATGCCTTCCTCGCCTGGTCCTCCAAGCTGTAATATCTTGTATCAACACCATATAAAAAGGTAGACGTTTTTTTTCCCATGTTTTGTCAATATGTCTGCAGTTTGAACACTTTAACCATAAAGATTGAGGCAAAGGCAGTTATGATGCTTAATGATTTTTTAATCAATGCTGTTTAGGTACTGTTTTTCAGTTTGGAAAAGGCATCGCGGGTCCTCATCAACAAACGATCTCAGGTACAGGTCTGAAAAGCATGAAGAGTCAGTCTTTCCACATTGTGGAACGCAGTTCGTTCTTGCTTCAAGAACTGGTTTTCAGAACCTTGTGAGAAGAGCTGTTGTCGCTTGTATTGCCATGACTACCGAGAACGCTGGTTCTTTATCCATTAATTGAAATGAAGACCAGGATTTCTGGTGAGAACGAAGCGAACCCAAAATTCTGTCGCTATTTGAATTCCTCTGTAACGGTTTCGTACGAGGACTTCTGTTGCGTAACAATGTTCCCTCTATGGATTTTGTTTCTAATTTGGTGATTTATTTATTGATTTATTTGTATGTTTATTGATTTTTTTTCCAAGGAATATATCTGTAGGGGTTTCGCCAGTCATAGCTCTGTTTGTCGATAGGATGGTCTGCTCTGAGGAGATGGTGAGGTCTCTATATGTCTCTTCAGTTATAGCCGTGTCTCGATGTGTTGGTCATTTCTGGGGAGATAACGAGATCTCGACCGTGTGTGTGTGTGTGTGTGGATATCATACCATCTCTATGACGGTCTCTTTTGGTTTCGTCTCTAGTTAGAGCCTTATCAGAGGTGTCTCTCTCTCTTGGGTGGGTAATATTTTTCTCTTTCTTGTACTTAGTAGTCGATATCTCGTCGAGAGTTTTTGGTCGTTTAAATTCTTACTGCTCGCTAGTGGATAGTTTTTATTCGTTATGAAAGGTCACGGATGATCAGCGATGATGTTATATCACCCGTTGTCTCGTTTTACGGGCCCCAGAGCGCTAGGGTTGGTAGGAGGATCCCGTTTTCTTTCTCATTAGCATTACCAGTGTTTGAATTCACTCGTATTGGCCAATATTGGCGATGTTTATTTTTATTACTTGTTCATAACTTTTGCTAGTAAAGTTCTCTTTTAATCCGGTTAGTGGATTCTTACAGTCACTACTTGGCTATTTTTGTGTTTAATTCATTTTCATTTTTTGTCACTTTATAGTCGTTATCTTGAATTCTAAGGCTTTATAATATAATTTGGTGTACAAGTTCATATGGTACTGCGTCTTCTCGGCCATTTCCATTACGGCCGTTTTGGATAAGCAGCAGAAGGCTTTTTTTTTTTTTTTTTTTGTATTTCTTTAAAGAAACAGTTTGTCAGGAATGCATATATTATGGGGCTGAAACTGCTGATAATGGGGAAGGGGGGGACACACTCTCTCTCTCTCTCTCTCTCTCTCTCTCTCTCTCTAAGCTAATGTCGTAGATTGCAGGATTTCAGAGGTTGTGTGAACTCGCTCCACCGTCGAGAAACTTTGGAATGGAGTTCGTAATGATCGCCTCATTTTTTTTTTTTTTCTTTTTTTTACGACGCTCGTAATTGACATTTATGCCACTTGTGCCGAAATTGATGTATAATTTTTTTTGGCACTTCTGGGGGAATTAGTTTGCCGCTTGCGGCTGTTATTCTAACGTGTGGCCCTTTTTACTTTTTTTGTTGTTGGAGGCTCCAGTCAGTGACAAAAGTCCACATCAAGGCCGGGCCTTCATTGGAATATGAAGAGGATTATGAAAGGGAAGATGAAAAGACAAGGAATAGTATTGACGAATTTTGAAGGAAGTGAAAAGTCTGTCTTTTAAAATGTACCAGGTCATAGATATTGGGAAAGACAAGAGAGGCGGTAGAGAGTTCCAAAGCTTCGAGGTGTAGGGAAAAGAAACAGTTATCAAAACGGCCCACCGTTGAGTTGCCAACGGCCACACAATAATCATGTGACGCAGCAGCTTGCCGATTATTGCGTGGTCTAGCTAGTGGTGAGGGCACACAAGCAGCCAGCTCTCGGGGGCAAAAACCAAAGTAATACCTATAGAAGAGGGAAAGTGAACCAACATTGCGGCGTA
>JAYMFT010217662.1:0-11406 GCA_038088735.1 Panulirus argus
GAGGGGGGGGGGGTTAAGTAAACAGTATGTCGCACCCCACAGATTTTTCGAGGGTTTATATTGGCGCAGTCGGAAGGGTTTGGGTAAACCATGACTCAAAAAGATCTTGACGCCTGTGCGTTGTAGATCTAGTTGCCATATTCCTTATACCCTGGCCCCTCATACCCTTCCACACACACACACACACACACACACCTACCGTACGGAGATAAATACCTCGTACATGTACCGTGCAGAGGTACGTACCCTGCAAATGTACCGTGCAGAGGAATCTACCTTGTAGACGTACCGTGCAGACTGCGCATATGTCCCGTGGGAATACAGACCTTCCAGACGTCCCGGAGAGATATGTATGCCTTGTGTACGTTAGAGGTGTACCGTGTGGACTTGCCGTGTGGGGGAGGTACCTCTCATACGTGCCGCGAGAAGTTACACCACAACCCGTAGGTGGGGAGGTACCGGGCAAGACCTACCGTGTGTGCACACAAGCGTCGAGTGGTACCCGCCCAACCGTACCGCAGAGAGACGTGTCATACAGTCCTACCCTCTATCCGTACCGTAACATACGTACCGTGCAGACTTACCGACGCATGTGCCTCGGGAGAGGTTAGGTTTACCTTGTAGACGCTGTGCTTTTCGGTGAGGTTGTCGAAGATGGAGTACATGGCGTTGAGCATGGAGACCACCTCCATGGGCGTGATGCGGCTGCAGATCTCCGTGAACGTCACCACGTCCGAGAAGAGGATCGTCACGCTCTCGAACGTCTGCCGGACACGTCAAACACCAGGTCAGCTCAGGTCGCCCACCTTCCCCCCCTCCGGATTTGCATTCTCTGTTTATACACTCACTGACATCAGCAGAGCTAGTATGAACATCCTTCTTCATTTTACCCAACACCAACAACATCCCCGTGGTAACATGCGGCCCAGGAGGACCCCTCGTATGTGGCTCTTACAGCATCAGGACAGCGTTCCACGCAGGTGCAGGGTAAGGCGAGCTCCTTTGAAGAGGGAAGGGCCTCATATGCAATCGCCAAGGGTGACTTACTCGCTTGAGGCGTTACGATTTGCAAGCGCGGTCCGTCAACACCCTTGTTACAGACTTATGTAAGTTAAGTAGTACGATAGTTATGGATCGTAGTGCCGCTATTGGCTCCCAGAGGAACCCTGCAAGGTAGACGATTTCATCGAGTGCGGATGGTGGCCGCAAGAGGCGCCCCACCTTGTTTACGCTCTCCCCTTCCTCCGACACTGCTTATCGGAGCCCGTAAAGCTGTCTCTACGCTAAGTTAGTTCGACTCGTCACAAATTGGCAAACTTTCCTCTCCCCATACGAACGAAGTTGCGTCCTTGTTATAGAGATAAGGATGGGCAGTTTGTGTGAGGCGAGGTCTCGGCAGATTAAGAGGACGGTGACCTGAATGAACCCAAGTTCGTAAGACAGGTAGAGGAGGGTTCAATTGAACTGTGAGGGGGGGGGGAGGGTAAGGAGAGACGGCTCTGACATGACGGACGTCTGCTGAAGAACTTCGTGATGACGGAGGATTTAGATAGGTATATCTGGCACTCTGATAGAAAGCAGTTGTTGATCATAGTGGCTTATAAGATTTAGTATCATCTTCCATAGGTCCACAACTCCACTCCAAAAAGTGTATAGATCTCCCCGATGTACGCATCTGCCTTGCAAATAATGCACACAAACGCTCATGTACCCATATTTAAGATCTGTTAAGCGTCTCACACCTCTGAAACACGTGTCAAAAGCAACAAATCTCATAACACTTGTAAACTGCAACATCTGTAGAGCCACAGGTGTGCAGATAATACCAACACCTGTAAATGCAATGAAAGTAAAGAAAACGGCAGGATTTGAAAGTTTTTTCGTACAACAAACTAGAAATGATAATACCTTGACTGCTCTTTACAGTGAATCACTTGCTGCATGGAAAGGAATGGAAGGCTACCATTGTATGTAACACCCATATTTAAGATAGGCCAACGAGTCTTTTCCCAGAAATTATCGCCCAATTACCTTGACGTCCGTAGATAGTAAACTCATTGAAACGACCAATCGAATCAAGACTGTAACTGACCTATAAATTAACGATTTGTAGCTTGCTTTTAAGGAAATGATTCATATCAGACACCTCTGCTCTATATCTTTTATTATGATGTAAACAATATGCGCATTTATAGTAAAGTGGTTGATGTCATTTATCTAGATTTTCAGAGAACATCCTATAAAGTTCTGCATCAATGATTACCAGCAAAAGCTGAATCACGTGGTATAGATAGCGTTAAAGTGAAGCGGTTAGACAATTGGTTGGCCAGCCGTAAGCGGAATAGTGATTGACTTTGAAGCCTCAGAATGGTCAGACGTAACAAGTGGTGTGCCGCAGGGATCAGTCTCGGCAGCAGTCCTTTTTCTGGCGCGCATCATTGACAGCGATAGTGGGGGCTATAGTATGACGTATCCAAATCCGTAGAAGACACTGAGTCATGAATTAAAGCAACAGTACTAACTGAACATCTTCAGGTTGAAGCTGACACGGACAAACTGACACATGGGTCTCACAGGTGGCAAATGTATTTTATTATCGAGAGGTTCCAAGTTGTATACATCGACGGTCTAAACGAGAAAGACTATAATCATCAACTTGGTTGAGCTACAGAACTTAGCTGAGGGGAAAGAAAAATAGTTAGGCGTCATGATCTCTGATGACTGAAACCAACTGAGCTGTGTAGGGAAGCAGTGAAAAAAGGCGAACGTAGTTCTGGGGCTCATGGGTAAGGCATTCGAACCCGGGTCAAAGAAACTTGTCCCTCTCTCTTTCCAATTAAATTGTGCATCCCGTACCTCAGTTGAGCACTGTGTCTGCTTTTGGTCTCTCTACTTTGAAAAGAAAAAGATACGAGAGAGGAAGTAGGGCGGGCCAGCTACCCATGATGGCTGACTGGACGATTTATAGTTTAGTTTTGGGAAAGAGAAGGTTTAGGTATATGATGTGATATCGGTACTGAGAATCGCCAAAGGCATTAATGATCCTCTGGCGCCATCTACTACAACAAACAGCTTTGGAAGGACCGTACGATCCATTCTGAAGTCTCCTGCCGTTTCTCTTCCATCATAAAACACCTGCAGAGCTAGCAGGTGTGGGCGGGACTGACCTCGCAGGTGTCGACAGGGTTCTCTCCCTTCCGGAGCCTCTGCGCCACCTGCCGGGGGATCATCTGGTAGAGGAGCTCGTCCGTGCGTCTCATCTCCTCGTCCAACTTCTTCATGGACTCCTCCAGCTTCTTGCTCTTGTGTTGCTCTTGCTCCAGGGCCAGGTTCAGCTCCACCGACTGCTGCGTCCCGGCCAGCATCAGGTCCCTGTGGAATCCAGACTAGAGTTTATGGGTCCAGTACCAATCAAATTTTTTTTTTTTTTTTTTTTTTTTTTTTTCCCAGATGCTGGCAAAGTACTGTATGAATCAGTCTTGTGAGTTTACGGTACAGAATTGTCTCGCTCTGACCCAAGTAACGTTATGGTGCAGGTCATAGTGCGATGGACGGACTGATTAGAATTACTCCTCACGGTACCCTGACGGTACAGTATGCCATGGAAACACGCGGTGGACTCAGGCAGACTGAACTGTGTCACATGTAAGCATTACACAGCTGGAAGGCACTGTATGTATGTTCATGTTTTCCTCCTTATCTACTTACACAGATGGTTACAATCCATAGATCAGTTATGCACACACACACTAGACGGACGGTAAGTAGTCACGTACCAGAATGGTGACAAAGGCAGAGAGTGACGCAGATGAACTACAGCATTTGACTTTGGAGGATAAAGCGTACACAGGAAATCGAATACGTCCACGAATGTAGGAAACCCCACACCACACAAACACACACACACACACACATACACACGCACACACAGAGATGTAGCGAGAGAGAGAGAGAGAGAGAGAGACCCACCTGGAGAAGTCGTGCATGGAGAGATCGTTGATGAAGAGGCCTGTGACCATGAGGGAGTCGAGGTCGTTCATGACGGGCGTACCGAGAAACAGGATCATCTTCCACTCCTCCATGTACATCATCTGGCCTGGGCAGAGAGAGAGAGAGAGAGAGACGCGCGCCTCAGAGTCACAGAGATAAGGTGCTGGACACGACTGACTGATATTACATGGTAAGGAATGCCTCTCGGGTGATGACGCTCTCTGGCCCGTCACACGGGGGGCGGGGGGGGGCAGTCAACAAGGTTTACAACGAAATTGTAAAGGATAGAAACACTGCAAAATTCTGTACTTGGGTCTGTTGTTTTTTTATGCATTTCTTTTTTTGCATTCAGAAGACTTCTTCAAGACTGGCATGATGGAGAGATGAAGCAGTTGCAAAGGGTGAGGGTAGCGAAGCTCATATTCTCAAATGAAATGAAAATTGACTTGTCTGCCCTTTTTAAAGTTGTTCGCAAGACGTTTTGACCGCTTCTCGTATGATGAATTCGGTCAAAACGCAAACGATAGACTTGTCTATCACCAGATGGCCCTGGGGGGTTTGTTACCTAATAGGCCTGCCAGGGGGTCATTAAAAAAAGCAATCAAGAATAAAGTTACTGGTGCCAGGTGAATCAAATCTTGACCGTACGAACCTCCCTCAGGTGTTGAAGTCACTTCCTAGATCACGTACATTCATTACCTATATATGGTCTTTGGTGGCTCTCGACAAAGGAAAAGAAGTCGTTCCTCAGAGAGAGACAGACGGAGGGGGGGGGGAGGGAGTCGTCGTATCTCTGACTGAGCCAGAGGAGGAGGAGGAGGAGGTCGTGTTAGGAGTCGTGTCTCTGAACGAGAAAGGTGGGGAGAGAGATTTGGGGCCCTGTGGGGCTGTGTTACCTTTGAGCTTGAAGGACTTATCGGCCGGTTCGTCGTCTGTGGTGTGGTTGAGCGTGTCGTCGCCGTTCATCTTCTCCTTCCCCAGGGACACGGAGTCCACCGTCACCAGCTCGAAGATGTTGTTGGTGCGGCGCAGGATCTGTCGGAGGAGAGGACGGACACCGTCACTGCTGGCGGTGGGAGAGGTCAAGTCACAGCCTGTGGCGGAGGGAGAGGGAGGGGGGGAGGGCCTCCTCAGCACAAGAGGAATGAAGAAGACGAAAGAGCTCAAGAGGATGGCGCCACAAGCATCGTCGTGGAGGTCAGTTCAGGAGTTGGTTACACGCGCGCCAGACTCCTCATATGATACGGCCTCGTCCCGTCCCGTCCCTCGCCTCAAGGACACACCACCACAAGCATCGCTTTTTTTTTTTTTTCCCCGAAGGATCTTGTCGAGGAGGAGGAGCGATAGACTTCACCTCCTGGACCACCAGACCCCCAAAGGTCAATGGATTGTCCCTGCAGACCTTTAAGCTGCCCATGGCCGTATGATCTGCGTTTTAAGCTTTCGCTTATAATGAGTATGTAGTCTTTTGTGCCATGAAGAAAAAAAAGTATATATGACTGCTGAATGCCCATAGTTGTGGGTTGAGTGTCAAGATGAAATAAGGGACTGACTAAAAAGAGTCTTTGGCGTCGACGTGAAATGCAATTTATGGATTTGCAGGAGTGCCTGCGTGAGGGGTGAGTGTGAGGGTGAGAGAGACGTGGGGTGAGGTGGTGGGGTGGGTGGGGCAGTAAGTGAGAAGCCCGGTGGACCAGAGGGGAAGGGGACACCAAGGGGAAGGGCAGGAGATGGGAGGACACAAGGAAGGCTGAGGTACAGTCGCAGGGAAGCTCTCCCCTGTTTGTGTGTGTGTGGAAATTTTATTTACTTCATTTAACTACAGCCCAACACACACACACACACACACGTGCGCAAAAGGGGACTTAGACATCCTCTAAAGTGGGTCTGATGGTTGACGAAATTCAACTCGAGTGATGAGGATGGAGTAGAGTGAGCCACGGCCTCGATATGATTATCCGATAGTAATGAAAATATAGGGTTAGGGTCCCGGAGCAGTTGTAGGGGGGACGTGAGACAGGCCCCTGGGGAGGACATGCGACAGGTACTGAGAGGAGGGGAAGGTACGACATGTACTGGGAGGAGGATGAAGTGCGATAGGTACTGGGAGATGCGACAGATACTGGAAGGTGCTACAGGTACTGGGAGGTACGACAGGTACAGGGAGGTACGACTGTGGTACTGGGAGGAGGCAGAAGTACGACAGGTACTGGGAGGTGCGACAGGTACTGGGAGGTACACGACAGGTACTCACGCTATCGAAGGTGAAGTCAACATGTGGTCTGGTGAGGTCGAACCAGTCGGTGATCTTCTTGCCCACCAGATCGGGCATGATCTGCATCATGCTGTTGCCGATGTACCGCACCATCATCTTGTTCCTGCCCGGGGTCAAGGGTCACACGTTAGCATTGCCACGCCTGCGGTTCAAAGGACCAAGTAGGGGCTCCGCCTCCCACTGGTTAGTGGGTGATGTTGCCTGTAGGGTTCTGGCACTCAGAGGGTCTCAGGGGTTGGAGGTTTTGGCAGTCACGGGTTCTCAGGGGCTGAAGGTTCTGGAACTCAGGGGGGTGGAGGTTCTGGCACTCAAGGGTTGGAGGTCCTGGCACTCAGGGGGTCTCAGTGGTTGGAGGTTCTGGTACTCAGGGGTTTGAGGTTCTGGCACTCAAGGGTTGGAGGTCCTGGCACTCAAGGGGTCTCAGGGGTTGGAGGTTCTGGTACTCAGGGGTTGGAGGTTCTGGCACTCAAGGGTTGGAGGTTCTGGCACTCAGGGGTTGGAGGTTCTGGCACTCAAGGGTTGGAGGTTCTGGCACTCAGGGGGTCTCAGGGGTTGGAGGTTCTGGCACTTAGGGTTCACGGGGGTTCGGGGGTTGGAGGTTCTAGCACTCGAGGCTCATAGATGTCAGGGCCTGGCACCTGGAGGTCAGTTAACATCACGAGACGTCTCCCTATGGGAGGAACTCGCTCAGCCTAAGCATATAATCACCTGTGACTCGTTTCTGTGTTACCGAAGACCTCTCCAAAGGCTGCGCTACTTCCAGTAACAGAGAAGTGTAGACTCCTCTGGAGGGATAGGTCTCTGCCTACACCAGCGCTGGCAGGCCTGCCGTGCCAGCAGGAGCCACCACGAACCCATAACCCACAGCACCTCGCATAAGTCACCGTCGCCACCAACGCCACCGCCTGCAGGTGCAGCTGGGTGAGGATCAAACCCATGAATATACTGACACCTTCAGGAGGCGCGAGTGTAAGGAGCCGAAAATCATTTCAGGAGGGGTTTGCCTAGTTGGGGAAGGCTAATCGGCCAGGCAAGTACGTTACGGTAACTCACCCCAGGAGTATGCAGAAGGGGAAGATCTCGAAGAGCATGTTGCCCTTGAGGGGCAGGGTCTGCTCCTCGCGGATGAGGGTCAAGTTGATCTGCTTGGAGAAGGCTTGGTTGTCGAACGTGAGCTGGAACGTGACGTGGCTGGTGTCCAGGATGAACTCCTCCCTTATCAGCTGGATCTGCAAGTCCGTGTTGTAGAAGTGGCGCGCCACCTGCAGGACAGAGACGCGGTTAGGGCGGAGGGGTGGGAGGGCGGGGCGCTGTCGTCTCGCCACCAAATGAAACATCGCGCGTTCGAAATCTTATCCCTGAGCCAGAAAAAAAAAAATGCACTGGAAGAATCATCTATCGTTCCTTTTTTTGAAATGCGTTTAGAAAAAAAAAACTGGCTTTTCCTTTTTTGGGTATATATTTTTATATAAACTAACAAAGCGCTTATGTTTTGCTTAATGATTCAAAACACCTGATGAGTAGGGTTTTGCACGCTGGGTAGGAGGAGGTAGTGTGTTGGTGCTGGGGGGCTTGCGTTTCCCCAGCTCTGTGGTGCACGGGAGACGCTGCGGACGTCTGTGGCACTTGGCAACCTCATGACCTTATGACCTGGATCTTATGTGTCTTAAGGCAGTAACCTGACCCCCTGGTGACCTCTGATCTGGTTCGTAGCGTAGTGGTAACCCCCTACCTACGAGATATAACCCATAGTGTAATGGTGAGACCCACCTGTGAGATCTGACCCATAGTGTAGTGGGCGTAGCCTTTCCGCTTGGAGCGGTAGTGGAGCAGCATCCCCGTGCTGGACTCGCTCTCGCAGAAGAAGGACGGCGGCCGCATCCTTGGGTAAGAGAACTTGAGGTATTCGTGAAGGTTGTCCAGACCTGGGAGAGAGAGAGAGAGAGAGGGACGGAGGGTAAAGGAAGGCAGCGGTGACGTTGTGGCACACACACACACACACAAACACACACACTCTTCAGATGGATATGATTAAATGCCTGTGGATAAAATGTGGCCTGAGATGGGTCGGTGATGAAAGAGGAGATGTCTCTGCCAGAGAGAGATGTGTGGTGATGGGTGGACTCTGGTTCGGAGATCTGAGCAGGGTGTGTTGAGACAGTTCCAAAGTATGGAGAGGATGAGCGAAGAGAGACGGACTAAAAGGATGTATGTATGTGTGTGTGTGTGTGTGAAGTGGAGGGAGCAAAGTGGACCGCAGGGAAGGGTGGAGTAAGTGAGTGGACGAGACTGCGGGATATCGAAGCCTTAACGCCCAGGTGAAGTCCATACACTGGCTAGGGGGTCAGATGGATAGATGTGGTATATGGGGGGCGACCTGATGTCTAGGAAACTGAACCAGGGTTTATATAAAGCGGTCAGGGGGTAAACCACCACTGAGTGGTCTGTGTGGCTTGAGAGATGGGATGTGTGTGTACAGGTAAGAACATATTTTTTGCTCGTTTGTTCATGACGCTGTCTCGCGAACGTTGGAAAATTAGTTAGGCATAAAAAAAGAAAATCAATTACACGAAATATGATCTGATATTGTAATTTGTAATCAGACAAATTAAATTCTATGCGAGGGAGTAATAGATTTCAAGGGAATAAATCACTAAATCGTAAAGTTGAAATAAAGTAAACAGTTGATTGAATGATGCTGCAACAGCTATACAGTAAGATGAAGGACGTCAGTGTCAGCATTTGAATCAGTCGGGAGTGGCCAAGACTGTCCGGTTGGGAAGAGGAAGAGACCTGGAATTGGAAGGCCTCTCTACGTGGGACGTTCAAGAGGCGTCGTAACCGTAAAGATTACTTGAGAAGCTCCGGGACCGTGTCAGGAACATTCCCCTCTCAAGGTCATGTCTCCCTCGCAGTTCACATGGCGATGGACGAATTCCTGGACGGTGGTAGAAGAACCCTTGGATGGTCCAGGCCTCCACACACACACACACACACACACACTCACTCACTCACTAGCGACGGAGGAGAACCCTTCCTCCTCCGACAGACGCGACGCCGTCAGTTTCAAGAGGCTCCTCGAGTCGCGACGTCCACTTTAATCTCCTTTATTTAGTCGTCTACCTGGGTCGGGTCTGCATGGCTAAGGGGCTCCACCCGGCCTCAGGATCCATCACTTCACGTGACACCCCCACTGGAGCCCAGACCAGGTCAGGTCAGGTAAGGTCGAGCAGGAGAACTTGATGAGCTTTCAAAATGCCCGCGTCACGCCTTGCCATGATTGGTGTGGAACGGCATGGGACTGGGATTCATCCCCAATCCAATCAGCCCGGCCCAAGCGGACTCGTCAAACCAGACTCATCTCTCGCCGGAGCGGGATGAGTCATGGGTGGGTCGTTGATGAGGACGGTACGACCCGTGAGTACGGACGGCGATACGACCCTTTGGGTTCGGTGGCTTAAGGCTCTGGCCTAACCCCCCCTCCCCCCACAGGCCAGGTCAAAGTTCACGCCATCATTCCGTAGAGTCTTGCCCGTGTGTTGCAAGGACTTAACACCGATACTGAGAACTTGGAGTGATTCATAGTGTTGCTGTTGTGTGGGGCGTGAGCGTCCGACTTGTGTCGGTACTTCTTTCGCCGCATCATGATGAAGGACCATTTGTTTTTCGAGATTTCAGTCGTACTGAAATGAAGATTGGAAGGAACTTTCTGACGCATTTATCGTGGTCATAGAAGGAAGGAATGTAGCAGGGGCGTTCCTTGACATTTCGGGGAAATGAAGAAGACTCGTTCAGCTGTCTGGATGAACGGAAATATCGGCCGGCGATCAGATTTGTGGCGGGACCTTGATTGAAACTTGGGGCATCGATGGAGAAACGAGAGGGCGAGAGAGAGTGTACTCGTACAGCCTGGCTGTCAACCACTCGGAAAGGGAGTTGGTCGCGTAGAGATGAAGGAATTTCAAGTGTGGCAGTCGGGGAAAAAAAAATGTATCTCGATACGAGGCATGTTTATGTAGTGTCCGGTTAAGGTGTATTACATGCACTGTAGAGTGTGTCCGGGTAGCGAGTAGATCAGACGGTAGATATGCAAAAGAGGCCGTATAACGAGAGCAGAAATGTTAGCATATAAGGGTACAGGTGTATGGAGATAAGTGGGCAGAGTTTTCAGATAAGAATTGTACAGAGATTGTCCGGATAAGTGGTGGACGGGGAGAGAGAGAGACAGAGACGCCTTACCGTTGAGGAAGTCCCTGACGTGTCTGCCGAGGACGGAGAGGACTCGGTCGTACCCGTACTGCCCTACGAACTCCACGAAGAACGACCCCATCTTGAACATGAGGTCGTCGTTGGACACGCCCAGCACCTGCGACGGAAGGAGTGAACTATAATAAAGTAGGGGAAATAGGAGAATATAACGACAAACATGAAAAAGAAAACATTAAAAATCTAAAAACTCTCAGAATTCAAAATGCAGAAATATATATACAAAAATTGAAAATACCAAAAATAAAAAAATCTAGAAATAAAAAAAGATAAATCACAGAAACATGAAAATTGAAAATTCAGAAATTAAAAAAAAAGCATTTTGATTAGGAAGAAAATCGAGTTACTTTTTGAGACGAAAAGGCAGAGAGAGAGAGAGAGAGACTGGGACTGGGGTGTTGTTTCTGACCTTGACGGCGCTCTTGGCCAACTTGGGGATGAGGTTCTCGCTGTAGACCTTGTGGGTGCTGAAGGCGGGCTGGTCGATGTTGGCCTGGTGGCGGATCTCCTCCCACGTGTCTTCGCCATACTCGCTCTTGATGTACTCGCTGAAGTTCTCCACCAGGAGCCCGTACATGGCAGCCCGTGGAGCGGCTCGGGGGGGCGGCGCAACCTGCAGGATGAGGGGGAAAGGGACACTTAAGAACAAATTTGGGCCTCGTACTGAAAACAGAGGAAGGCTTCGCCTCCGAACATCTCTGTTTTTTGTGTTTTAAGAGTCAGCCCTTCAGTCACACGGAGGCGGCTTGTCCTGCGTGCACGCGAAGACAGACAGGCAGGTTGTCCTGCGTGCACGCGAAGACAGACAGGCAGGCTGTCCTGCGTGCACGCGAAGACAGACAGACAGGCAGGTTGTCCTGCGTGCACGCGAAGAC
>JAYMFT010217673.1:0-11405 GCA_038088735.1 Panulirus argus
TATTTATTTATTTATGTGTATTTATATATATAAATGTATCTTTTGTTATGACAGGAAGGAGGTGTTGCAGAAAGACGAGATGGGTCTTGCCAACGGTATCGATGCGCCTGAGTGGCGTCTGTCATTGTGTCTGCTCTTCTCGTGGTTGGTGCTCTTCTTGGTCTTAGTCAAGGGTGTCCAGAGCTCCGGCAAGGCCGCCTATTTCACGGCCCTCTTCCCTTACGTGGTGCTCTTCATCATGCTTATCCGCGGAGCTACATTGCCTGGAGCCTACAAAGGCGTCAAGTACTTCATCACACCCAGATGGGAGAAGCTTTTGGAGCCTGGGGTAGGTTAATCCTCGCTTCCTGTGCTAGATTATACTTTACGGTGACTCAAGGCAGTCTTGTAAGGCTGATGTACAAATTTGCATATGTGGTGAAGTTGCTGGTGAAAGATTTTAATTTGAAATTACCCCTGACCCTTTCATGAAGATTTATCTAAAGTTTTAGAGAAGATTTTAGGACGAGGAACTTGTATATTTGTTTCCGAGTAGAATGTGTCAATTTACGGTGTGTCTGTCCGGCAGGTGTGGTTCGCAGCCGTGAACCAATCCTTCTTCAGTCTGTCGGTCGGTTTCGGATCCATCATTATGTTCTCTTCGTACAATGCCTTCCGTCACAACGTGTATCGTGACGCCGCCATCATCTCCGTCACCGACACACTCACCTCCCTCCTCGCTGGCTTCACCACCTTCGCCATCTTGGGTCATCTTGCTGACCAACTCGGGATTGACGTGGAAAACGTGATCAAAGGCGGCGGCACCTCCCTGGCCTTCGTCAGCTACCCAGATGTGCTGTCCCGGTTCCAGTATGTGCCTCAGCTCTTCTCCGTGCTGTTCTTCCTCATGTTGTTCACCCTGGGCGTGGGCAGCGCCTCCGCCCTCACCGGCTGCATCATCACCATCATCTGCGATGAGTTCCCTCACTTCAAGAAGTGGCTGGTGACCCTGCTGGTGTGTGTTGCCGGCTTCCTCCTCGGCCTATTCTACGTCACCCCTCAGGGACAGTTCATCCTCGAACTCATCAACTACTACGGAGGCGTGAGTATTACTGGATAAAGTTTTATTACCTGAAGTTGAATATCCTAAAAAGTTAGATGATCCCCAGGAAGAATACTTGTTGCATATAAGTCTTCCAATGATTTTTTTTTCTTAAGTGAAATTTTAAATTTATCATACATCGAGTTCATCGACCTATTATCTCCCGATTGAGAGACTGACGAAGGCCATATTTTCTACTGCAGGAGTTCATGATCTTCATACTGGTGGTGCTGGAAGTGGCGGCCGTCCACTGGGTATACGGCCTCAAGAAATTCTGCCGTGACATTGAGTTCATGTTGAACAGGAAGACTGGCATCTACTGGAAGTTCTGCTGGGCTTTCCTTATCCCCGTGTTGCTGGCCATCATCTTCGTCTACAGCCAAGCAACTGCTAAGCCTCTGAAAGTTGGCTCATACTCCTTCGGTCCTGGTGCTAACGGTAAGGCATCGCCCGCTTCTCTTGTACACACTTCAGGTCTACAGGATTTGCAATTTGAAGACACTGGAAGAGAAGACTTAAAAGTCCCCATTATTTCTAAATGTAAACTTTGTGCTCCACAGGTTTTGGCATCTTCCTGGCTGTCCTGGCTTTCCTCATGGTGCCCATCTTCTTCCTCGTTGAGGTCATCCGCAGACGCAATGGCTCAGCCTCGTTGTGGGAAGCCGTAAAGGACACCTTTAAGCCCACAGCTGAGTGGTGTCCCAAGGACCCTGTCCTGCGTCAGGAATACCGCCAGTTCATCGCCAACGACAAGCCTGCTCTGGAAGGCATTGACAACCCCATCCCACCAGTGGCTTCCACCATGTCCATGTCATCACTGGACTCCAGTCCCTCTAAAGGAAACACAACACACTACAACACAAGTGTCTGAGGCTGTGACCTTTGTGACACTGACCTTTAGCCTCTCCATCGGACGCTAAAACTGATCTCAAACCAAACCTTGATGTAAGATTATCCTCTGGGAGCTGGAGATTAATCAACACTGATCATTTCTAAATTATATGGAGGGATGAAAAATTCTATAACTGGCTACCAGTTATGTATTCATTTTTTTGTTACTGTCTACAACATAGCACAAGAACCTGCACCTCAGAGAACCAGCAAAGCAACCAATCCCCTCACCACCAACCTCTCCAGCCTCTCGTCACCAGCTAGCTATAATGGCAGACACAAGCTGTGATATGAGAACAGTTCAGTACTTTACCACAGCGGTCCACGTTATCTCATCTCTCGTGTCACACTCATCCACCTCATCATATGTTGCCCATCTTACCATACATTTAAGGTCCCATTGATCATAAAACATTGAGCAATGTTGATCTCATCCTCAGCCTAAGTTCATATGAAATCTTCCCCTCAAATTGTTCAGTCCTTGAGGCTCCTCAGGAACGTTTCATTAACTTTCCTCACCAGCACTCACTCACACCTGGTTGTGATGCATGACTGTACTTGGTGCTTTATTTGTATATATTTCTGTCAAATATTTATTGATTTTATATTTACATATTCATAATCCATAAGCTAAAATAATATAAGATAATTTAATGTCGTATTTCTCTTCAAAATCCTCATGAAAACTCAAAGCCATGGAACTAAAAGAAGAGATTAAATCAAAGTACAGTTAGATACCAATGATATAACAAAAAGATGTTATTCTTCCTTCGAAAGTTCACGAATGTTCATGATTTTTCTGAAAATGAATCCATGAATGAAATTTTTTTATGTCAACAAAGTAGATGTTAGAACCAAATACTACATCTATAGATCTAAGAATATAAGGAACTACACTGCTAAACAATAATCTGCAGGATTCATCGAATATTTGCATTATCTGCTGGGATCTTTGACTAACAGGGTATGAATGCTGCGAAGACTGACCGCCAGTTAGTATAGGCGGCTGGACTATATGAACGCTATTGCAACGTTTCGTTTCATAGTTTATCCCTAAATCTTAAGCATGAAATCGTGGCACCTGCTATTGAAAAATTTGACAAATACTAATATATTATGTAAGACATAAAACATCCGTACGTTCATCGTTGATAATGACGCTTTACATTGGCAGTCGTGAGGTGAGCCCAACGTGTTCGTTGGGTAGGTTGAGTTCTAGCACCTTACACACCGAACGTAGATTACTCTTTTACATTACTATTGTAAATAAGACGTTAACGGTCAGTGACATACTTAATAGAAAGCGATATCAATTTTGTTTACGGCCTGAGGGTCTTCGATACAGGAAGGAATATCATTGAGCCACACACACACACACACATCTTTTCCGTCCCTAGTGGTAAGGCGACAGGTTCCACCACACAGAATATGTTGGACAAAGAATCATAATGACTGTGCGCCACATACAGAGGAAGAACAAGAAAACAGAAAACTGTAGACGGCCTATGGACCATACGACACAGCACATAGCCATTGTTAGTTATGTTCTTATGTAACCAATGGTTTTTCCATCCTCTTGATAACTTCCATTCGTCTACAAGTCTGTTCCCAAACCAGCATTTACCCATCGCGTTACTGAATTTCTTATTCAGACTGTGGCTACCGTGGCTACCAGTTTTCCCTTTGACAAATACATAGAGTTCTTTATTCATGTCCCCTTATATATCCCGACACCGTTCTATGTATGCCTATTATTACAACGCCTCTCACTCTGGGCTTCTCTGAAAATTGCTAGTGTAGATTTGTCTTCATATGAAAGATTTTTGCTGCCTAGTATTATATATATATATATATATATATATATATATATATATATATTTATTTATTTACTTATTTAGTATACTTGATCGCTGTTTCCCACGCCAGCGAGGTAGCGTCAGGAAACAGACAAAGAAAAACCCATCCTCCCGCATGCACACATATATATATATACATGCACACTTATGCACCGTACATATATATATATACATATCAACATATACATATATACACACATACACATACACACACACATGTACATATTTAGACTTGCTCACCCCCATCCACTCCTGATGCCACCCCGCCCCAAGGGAAAATAGCACCGCCACCCCCCGCGCCGGCGAGGTGGCGCCAGGGGACAGATGAAAATGGCCACATTCGCTCACACTCAGTCTCCAGCTGTCATGTGTAATGCACTGAAACCATTATATATTATCCCTGGGGATAGGGGAGAAAGAATACTTCCCACGTATTCCCTGCGTATCGTAAAAGGTGACTAAAAGGGGAGGGAGCGGGGGGCTGGAAATCCTCCCCTCCAGTTTCTGCTTTTCCAAAAAAGGAACAGAGAAGGGGCCAAGCGAGGATTTTCCCTTTAAGGCTCAATCCTCTGTCTTAACGCTACCTCACTAACACAGGAAAAGGCGAATATGTTTGGTATGGGCCATCAAAAGACATATAAATTTTATATGGATATTTTTCATTCAATATTCCTTTGGAAAAGAAAAGAATTCTTAACGATAATATATTCTTGTTCAATGTAATCCCTATGAGGATATGAGAGAAAGAATACTGCCCCTGCATTCCGTGTGTGTCATGGAAGGCGACTAAGAGGGGCAGGGGTGGGTGCTAGAAATCATCCCTTCCTGTATTACTTTCCAACAGAAACAACAAAGCAAGGAGCCAAATTAGCATTTTTAACTCTAAGGTTCTGTTATCTGTTTTTGATGCTACCTCCCCTCATGGGAAATGGGGAGCAAGTATGGAAAAAATATAAAAAGTAAGATGAATTGTAATAAAAATACAAAAACTCTTATATCCTCCCATTTCGGACAATAATCGGTACTAACCTTTTGTTAATGAATGCAGCCTCAGCAGTGGCAGGCTCTCGTGTTTCTCTGTTCTTAACTAAGTCTACTCCCAGAAACATTCCTTGACCACGTACATCACCTGAAACCATTATAGTATAGCTTACACTACTGAAGGTGAAAAATACTTAAGACTATAAAGTTGTATGGGAAGGTTTTGACTGAGAGGGTGAAGGCACAAACAAAACATCAGACTGGGGAGGAGCAGTGTGGTTGTAAAAATGGTAGAGGATGTGTGGACCAGGTGTTTGCTTTAAAGAATTTGTGTGAGAAATACTTAGAGAAACAGATGGATTTATTTGAGGCATTTATGGATTTGGAGAAAGGGTTGATAGAGATGCCTTGTGGAAAGTCTTAAGAATATACTGTGTGGGAGGAAAGCTGCTAGAAGTTTTTATCATTGGTGTAAGGCATGTGCACAAGTGGGAAGGGAGGAAAGTGAATGGTTCCAAGTTAAGTTTGGTCTGCAACAGGGGTGTGTAATGTCACTGTGGTTGTTTAATTTGTTTATGGACAGGGTGGTGAGGGAGGTAAATGCAAGAGTCTTGGAGAGAAGAGTGAGTATGCAGTCTGTGGGGGATGAGAGGGCCTGGGAAGTGAGCCACTTGTTTGCTGGTGATGGTGGCAGATTCGAGTGAAAAACTGCAGTAGTTGCTGACTGAGTTTAGAAAAGTGTAAAAGGAGGAAACTGAGACTAAATGTGAATAAAAGCACAGTTATTAGGTTTAGCAGGGTTGAGGTGCAGGATAACTGGGGTGTGGGTCTGAATGGAGAAAAGCTGGAGGAAGTGAAGTGTTTTGGTTATCTGGGAACAGACATGGCAGCAAATGGAACCATGGAAGCGGAAGTGAATCATGGGTAGGGTAAGGGTCAAAGGTTCTGGAAGCGCTGAAGAATGAGTGGAAAGAACAATGGGTATGCATGAAGGTATAGTACTCCCAACGATATTATATGGAAAAGAGGCATTGGCTACAAATAAAGCCAGGCAGAGGATGGTGGATGCGATGGAAATGAAATGTGGTGTAAGGTGGTCTGGTAGAGTAAGTAATGAAAGGGTAAGAAAGAGTAATTATAATAAAAGGAGAGTGGTTGAGAGAGCTGAAGATGGTGTGCTGAAATGCTCTGGACATATGGAGGGAATGAGTGAGGAAAGGTTGACAATGAGAATATATGTGTCAGAAGTGGAGGGAGCATGGAGAACAGGGAGACCAAATTGGAGATGGAAGGATGGAATGGAAAAGATTTTGAGCAATTGGGGCCTGAACATGAAGGAGGGTAAAAGGTGTGCATGAGATAGAGTGAACTGGAACAATGCAGTTTAAAGGAGTTGACATGCAGTAATTGAACTGGACCAGGGCATGTGAAGTGTTGGGGGTAAACCATGGAAAGGTCTGTGAAGGCCTGGTTGTGGATAGGGAGCTGTGGTTTTGGTGCACTGCACAGGAAACCTGGAGAATAGATGTGAACAGATGTGGCCCTTCTTTTGGAACTGGTGATCAAGTATGAAGGAAAAAATTCTGTATGGTTCAAGATGACACGGTGCATGTTACTGGGAGGTATGACTGACATTTATTTACATTATTGTAAAATAATACTAAAGATACAGGTTTCACACAGATTATTCCTTACCAATTATGTAATGTTTCTCCTTTAGGCGATTAAATTCTTGTAACAGGTATTTACCAACCAATGTTGCATTCTCCATAAGTTTTTCATCTTCAATTACATCAAGTACAGCATTAGCAATTGCAGCAGACACTGGATTACCACCAAATGTGTTGAAGTATTCCATCCCTGTTGCTCCAAAACTTTCTGCTATTTCTCTGTCCATTAAATAAAATATAAAACATATGATATGCATATAAACTATTGTTATATAATTCAAATAATCAATTAAGTTACAAGGATGATGGGAGGAAGGTGTTAAACAGGGTTCATAACAGAAAAGTGTGCATACATATTGCTGAGCAAAATATGGCAATTAGAGTTATTTGACTTTCTTCATATTTCTTTCTACCTATCTATTTATCTATTAACATTAATTCATTCCCAATTTAAAGGGGTGGATCAGTATCATGGCACACAAGAAGGTAAAAAAAATAATATTTCAGTGTTAGGGTGGGTGATGGAATATTATAAACAATGAAACTTTGAATGCTGGTAGTATACATATGTTTATAAGGCTACTTGATATTAAAGAAAGTTCAAGAGATAGGATCCCCTGAGTGTAGAAGTCTCTCCCAGTAGAGTACAGAGATAACTACAAATATGTAAATACACATTCCCTACTCAAGCATAGTGCATTAACAGTGAAACATGGATTTCCACTCTCAGTAAAATGCTTCTTACTTTTTCACTTTACACACCAAGATGACTATTCATTTGAGACCAATGTTCTTATTCACACCACTCCCTTACACAAAATGCTCCAGCTACATTTGATCCCTAATCTTTCCTCTAGCATCTTTGAAATATCCCTAACCATAATCAGATCTCTCATCACATCTACGTACCTATCCTTTTCACCATCTGCCTTTTCTCCACTATCTTCCACTGTTATGACAAACAATCTTCTGCCCTATGTCTATACTGTATGACCATACCATCTTGAGACTTTAATCTATGTGCATATCTAATGACTTTTTCACACCACATAACATTCTGTCCACAAACATAAATCTTTCCTTGTCATACATAATACATGACAACACTTAACTCACACAGCTCATTCTTCATAACTAAATTTTCCTGTGGTGATCACTATGTGCTAGCCCTGCCTTTGGTAAAATGGTAGGAGCAATATACAGAAGTAGAAGGAAGAAACACTTAGGCAGGAGCATGTAGTAGATAGAAACATAGGCAGGAGCATTAGGTAGTATTCAGTAGGAATATAAGGTAGGAGCCTCTGCAAACATTGTGCTAGAGTTGCCCTCTGCCAGTGGCCTGTTAAAGATGAGGCAATGAAGGCTAAGAATTGGCATTGGAGTTCACTGCTTATGGAGACTCCATTGTTGTGGCCAGACCTTTGATGGAATTCCAGTCGAGAACAGGCATCAGCAATATAGATATAGATAACCTTCTCACTTTATTATATCTTCATATTTCTAACTACAGTGCCCAAATTATCCATCTTTATTGCTCTTATTTTGTTTATATTCTGATTTACATACATTTGGGCTTCAAAGCAACAGGGCAGGTGCTCTGTGCAAGCTTCTTGCACACTTTATGCTTAACTTTTTCATTCACCAGAGCTTTCACTGCACTCTACAATTTTTTTCTTTGCACAACTCTACTTTCAATTTCAATTCTTCCCCTGCCATCCTTACTAAACTTTACTCCCAAATACTTAAACTTATGCTCACCTTTCATGCAAATTGATCTGATAATTTGACCTCCCTTCCCTTTCAAAAGCAAGCATCTTACTTTATCTACATTCACTTTAAACATCCTATTCCTGTACACATCATCATACAGGCTCTCCATTCTATCCAACTTCCTTTGATAACCTGACATCTGAGTATTAGCTACATACAACAACTGTGGCAGCTTTATTTTTCCCTGTACGATAAAAAAATCAGCATCAAGTAGCTGCTTAGAATGAGACTATCAAAACCTTTGATGATTTTTAATAACTGTTTTAGATCACCTCTTAACCTTCTCTTTCATAAGCTAAATAAATCTGTGATATGGCCAGCTTTCATAATGTAACTAATGGAAATTAGGGGGTTTCATTATCAGTAAGATAGTACAGAGTAATAAACCAGTGCAAAACTACGGGATACACGTAACAGGAAAAATGAAATAATATAATATACCTACAGCACAATGAATCATATCAGTAAAAAGAGATGATAAACTTTGAATCCTGGCGCAGTCTTCTCTTCACGGGAATAAACATACTGCACAATGAATTACATTAATAAAAACACAAAATTAACTTTGAATCCTGGTGCTGTCTTCTCTTCACAGGATATGTATGTTCTTGAAGGCATTCCCTTTCAAAATAATCCACTCTCATCTATTAGAGAAATATGCTCAGGAGAATAACTGCCTCATCAATCATGGTCTTGAGGGTTCCTGGGAACTTTTCAGCAACAACATCAGCAGAAGCAGCCTTACCAGTCATCTTGATGTGACAATTGTCATATATTTCCTAAAATTTGAGAACCAACCAAGACTTGCTTGAAAGGTCTTTACTGTTCCTTCTTCCAATGCCAAGTCATCATACATACTCTGGGCAATCTGCTTTTATCACAAGTATGCTGACATGAATATTTTCAGAAGTATGGTGTTCGATCCACTTAATCAACATTCATTCCATTCTCTCCATGATCAAATTTCAAGAATGCACTGATGTTCCGCTCTTGGCACTCTTTTAGGTCTTCTCTCCACTATTACATGTAGTCCATAAAATAGATTAACTAAATCCAAGGGCAAGCTTAATATTACTGCCCTCTCATAATGTTTAAGCATATCAATCTTAGCATCAGTGGTACCTGGAGAACTTAAAGACGCTTTGGTTGCATAATGCAAGGGGCAAAATACTTGCAATATACAGTGTACTGCAGCACAAAATACTAAACCACTCTGGGTCTTAAGACTGTATCTACATGTTCTCGCAAAGTGCAGGCAATGCCACACCATCGTGTTGCGAGTTCAATGATGATTGCGTTATTTCAAATTCAAGCCTGTGTAAATAAAAAAAAAGTGTAAATGGACCGTGTACATTATTCTGAATATAGCATAAACTGAGAGGTATCTGTAGTAATAAGTGCTTATATTACACTGCTAATCAATCTTCACTTTGACATACGTCATGGGTTAAGGGTATATGAGAGTGAACCGAGAGGATGTGTACACTTGTACTCCATGTAAATGGGAGAGGACTTAAAGCTTATACATACAGATATAGAATTCTATTTCAAATATTCTTTTCCTACCTCAATGAGGTAAAGTAAGGAGCAAAGTCTCTGGAAAAAAAAAAAAAAAAAAAAAAAAAAAAAAAAAAAAAAAAAAAAAGTTGCTCCTTCCCTTGTCCCTCATAGTCTCCTACAATACAGAGCAAATACATGGGGAGGTATCCTCTTTATTTTTTCCTTACCCTATGAGATACATCCACTTGCATACTAAAAACTGCAACACTATGAGTATGGGAATGAGAAAAAAAATTAATTCAAAAGACAAGAGTGAAAAATAAATGGTTTAAGCATGGGTTGTTTTGAAGTTTTCAAAGAATAACCATACCATGGGGATAGGGTGGGAGGACAAAGAGGGGTTGGCATAAGGGATGATCCTTATCCAAATCTGGACACAGGGAAATATTAAATCATCATCTAATAAGGCTACTATTAGCAAAGCTGAATTACTATTGTTCTAAAAATCTCTCAAAATATCAGTAACTATGTGAAATATTAGAAGTATGAAGAGAAATTACTTTGTGGTTATGACAGCAGACACAGGATGCCCGTTTCCCATTGGTTTTCCGAGGGTGACAATATCTGGCACAATGTCATCTCCTTGTGTCTGAAAGGCCCACATGTGTGTGCCTACACGGCCAAACCCTACTTGCACTTCATCTGCTAAGCATACACCACCTGCAGCTCGAACATGTCTGAAAAAATAATAATGGTGTTTTTAGAGGCTTTGTAGGCTTCAGAAAAGAAAGAATTGCTCAAACAGCAATGGAATTTGCTACTTTAACTAGTTCTATGTACATTTGCTGCAGAAATTCAATTAACATGTCAATCCTCTAATCAATCTCCTTTAGACACCCATTCCAACTCTAAAGCAGAGTGAAATGAGTACCATCTCCTTCAAACAGTTTTTTCACTGATTGTGTCTCAGGGAAGCCTAACTTCCATAAACTTTTCATGTCATTAACAGTGACCTATGGCAGTTAAAAATACTAAATTATCCATTTTAGTTGTGTTGCACAATGAAAGATAATTGTCTACAATATCTACAGTACATTTTTTGAAACTGGTATGACATTCAAATCATGACTCCTGCAGAGACTTGTGGGTGTGTCATGAAAAATGAAAAGCAAAATTAAGACTTCAAATTCCAGTGGTATCATACAGATGCAACTGGGTGAATAAATTTTGTAAATCTTTTGACTAATATCACAGTGTCCAGAGGCATATACTGAAATTGAATACAGAAATGACAAAATGTGAAAATCTAGGTTAAGCTAAAATTTCAATTTAGTTTCCTGCAATGATATTCTTTTGTAAATTGTTTTCATTGCTTCCATAGCAGTAAGGAAAGGGAACAGATTTCTGTGAGTGGTTTATGATTCTAAAAACACACGAGTGTTTGCCCTCCCGTCAATTTTTTTATCACAGGGAAGATTTTCCAGATTCATACATACACGATTCTTTTCCTTACATACCAACTTTTTTCTTTTTCAGTAATTATAATTCTTTGCCTCATATGTAGTTGCCCTTGACATAGCTAAGGCTTTTGACAGGGTGTGGCATCGGGGTCTCATCTCTAAACTCCCCTCTTTTGGCTTCCCTCCCTCACTTTGC
>JAYMFT010217684.1:0-11405 GCA_038088735.1 Panulirus argus
CTCTCTCTCTCTCTCTCTCTCTCTCTCTCTCTCTCTCTCTCTCTCTCTCTCTCTCTCTCTCTCTCGCTCTCTCTCATTAGCCATTCTGGCTAAAATACTCATAGGGCACTCATAGATATTCTCTCTCAGTTGTAAAGTACAGGTGTAGCTGAAGATAGAAATGAAAATAGATAACGAAAACATAAAAATCATGTTACAAGAATGTAGTGGAATAAACAAGAGAGCTATCATTGAGCACATGAAAGACATTCTGGGAGACGATAGTGGAATTTATTTATTTAAAATTACCCCAAGACCAATTCCTATGAGAGTCCTGGTGTTACTCAAGATCTGTTTAAAGATTTTTGCAGCCCAATGCTTCACTGCTTCCAGTAGCTGAGAACTATAGATTTCTTTGTAGTGAGAAGTTCTTTGAAGAGACTGTACTACAATGATACAGCCTTGCTAATGGTGACTTTTCACTAGCAGCATTACCTTGAGCAGGTGGAGTCCAGTAACACCAAAGTAGTGGAGTAAATAACAGAGACAACATTGACAGTATTGAACACATCACAGGGGAAAGTAGTGGAATATATAACAAAGATAACAGGAATGAAAATGATGCAACTGAATTAGGAATAAGAAACATGCACATACCATCTCAGAGGTAAATGTAGAATTAAAAGCAAATGTAGGTACAAACACCAACTTCTATGCAGTATAGTGTTTTATTATGGATGCTATCACCCACATGGATGTAGGAGGTAAATTTCAAGTTCAGTCACCCAACAGCATGCAGGCTAAGTAACAAATGAGGTATTTGTAAATGAGAAAATAGGTGCAAATCTCTATAATGCCCTTCACCCCAGGAAAAGAAAATAGAGTTATATATGGGAATGCCGTTTGAGAGATTCACTGGTGACATGGACAGGAAGTGATAAAAAAGTGGAACAGCCTAAACCTATATGAGCATAGAAGGCACATTGAACAAGAGTGAGCACAGTGAAGAGAACACAGAAAACATCATAAGGATGTAGAACATGGATAATAGAATATATGAAAAGATAAAATTGGAATTGAGGGAATATAGGAGTGATAGGACCACATTGCTAAGAAATACAGAATATTTGACAACAGAAAGAACAGACCTAGATCCACATAAGAGCAATAATAACATGAAACTGAATTACTTTTTAGTAGATCTGCTGATGGAAATAGCAAAGAACCTGACAAAACTAAGTATGTAAAATAAGCAAGATTATAGATGAATAAAGAGCAGAGAAACAGAAAAGATGATTGATAAACAGTAGACAACAGCATGTATGAATATGTTAAGCTGAACAACTGAGGATTCCAGAATAACAACCATTTCAGTGAGTATACAAGTTGGAATATGATATTTATTAGTCAGACTGAAAGTTGGTTGAATGAAATAGTTAAGAATGAATCAGACCAGGAATGCTATGAGACCTTTAGAAAGGTATAGGAAAGATCAACCTGGATAATTTTGCAATTTGTATAAACAGCACAACAGAAGCAAATCAGTTGAAGAGATGAAGGCATGGAAGATCTGAAACATTAGCATAAATATACCTGCCATAAACAGTTAGCATACTGTAAGGACATACAGACCTAATACTAAGATGGAAGAATTTGATGAGACTCAAATGAAAGTGAAAGAACTAGAAACTATAGGTAAACCTAAGCCAATAATATTTATGGTTGGGAGACCTCATTTATGTTTAATGGAAGAAAAAGGTTCTGATCATGGATGTAAGATTAGATCTAGAATAGTGAACAGAGCATTAGCATATGAAAGGAAGGACCTAAGAAAGTAAACGAATCATGTAATGTAATTTATACACAAACCAAAAAGGGAAAAAACACATTATAACTTTTTATGAATGATGCCACTTTTAAAAGCAGACACAGTAATAAGAAAACCTGGCATATGTCAATATGATATTATAGAAGTAAACAAAAGTTACAGACTTAGGTTGTAGTTAAGGATATACAAGCGGATGGTGATAATGAAATAGGGGAGGACCCTGGAGGCAACATTTAAGATTAACTCAGTAGCCAGTGCTGTGGCTTGGTTACACATAAATGTTGACAAACTATTGTAATATTTGACTTTATTTTCAGTTGTATGTCATGTTTTTGAACATGAACTTCTCACTCCAAAGGAGTCCACATTTCCTTGCTACTGGAATTAGCACAACCTTGGGCTGCAGGAGCCATTAGAATGAGGGGGGAATTATAAATATATTAATAAATATATGTACATGTACTTACTTCCTTCCCCAGGAGTCCCTGCTGTCCTTATAAAGCTATACACCTTTCCTTCCTGCTCTTTCTTCCCCAGGAGTCCCTTCTGTCATTATGAAACTGTACACCTTTCCTTCCTGTTCTAGGAGTCCATTTTGTAGGACTCCAGCAGCACTTGGGAAGCCGGCCGTGTCCACTGGGTGGGACCAGAAGACATAAAGTGTGGAGATGTTGTGTGTATGTCTGTGTGGGAAAAGTGCAGGTTAGCTGTGCGGTAGGTTTTCAGTGGCCTCTGTTTGTTTTTTTGTCGTGTTAGAGTGGTGGGTGATGTCCAAAGTGCTGATGGGAAAAGATAACTCATACATATCTGGAGAGTGTAGTTATTAATGGGTGTATGTCTGGCAGGATGGTGTTTAAATTTAGATTGAGAGAGCTGTTAAATGCTTGTCAGGTCATTTTACTGTGTATGTGTTTTGCCATTTTTGTGTTTAGAGAGGGAGAGATTTGTGAACATAGGTTTTCAGCATGTAAGGCCGGGGTCAGTTTTATGTTTTTACTTGGGGTTCGGGAGTTGGTTATGGAGTAGTTTGTATGAGAAGGGTCTAGTGCTGTTGTTAAGAACTGAGTGCTGAGTATGTTGAGGTGGGATTGTATTGGGAGAATCTTTGTTTCATTATGTAGGTTTTGAGTGTTTATTGCTTGCTAAGCAGTCAATAATTATTATGAATCCATAGTGTTGTGTTGTTTGCAGCTTTGTTATAAAGCTTCCCCTTGCTTTTTGTTGCCCCTTTTTATGTTGTTTCACTTTTTTGTTGTTGACAAATACAGAATTAATGATTAGTAAAAGCATGTAAAAATTCCCTACTTTCAAAGAACTTGCAACAATGCTATCACACAAATATATAAATGATAAATACAGTACCAAGGAGGTATATCACCAGTACTATCCCCTTGAGTATTAGGAGGGTTAGTGACAGCTGCGTAGTGAGCCAGCACTTCAGTGGTTGTCATGTTGCACTCCTCTAACCCAGGTACCTGTCTTTTCTTTCTGCCTCACCCACATGTGTATGACTGGCATTCTGTCCAGAAACATAAAATCTCTCCTTGTCATACATAACACTTAATAACATTTAACTCATACAGCTCATTCTTCACAACTCTAGATTTTCATATGGTGAGTTATATGAACTAACCCTGCCTTTTGGCAAAATGGTTGGAGCAATAGATAGAAGTAGGTGGTAGGAACATTTAGGTAGGTGCATTAGGTAGAAACAATAGGTAGAAGTAATAGGGAGGAACATTAGATAGGAACATTAGGTAGGACGTAATCTGTAGAAACATTAGGTAGGAGCCTCTGCAAACACTGTGCTAGAGTTGCCCTCTGCTAGTGGCCTGTTAAGGGTAAGGCGCTGAAGGCTATGAAGCAGCACTGGAATTCACTAGTTATGGAGGCTCTACTGCTGTGGCCACCCCCTTGAGGGAGTTCAGAGATATAAATAGATATATAGAACAAATTCCCGATTAAAAGACCAGATTAAAAGAATATGTAAAATAATTGCATTAATTCATCCTTCTCATATTTACAGCAATTCTAAGGATGTGCCTCAGTCACCTGAGGATTATGTGATAGTAAAACTGAATGAAGTACTAGGAAAGGAGGCCACAGTACTCACCCTGAATGCAATGGCTTTTGCTCCACCTGTTACTGTCTTGAGAACAAACACCATAAAGGTACTACCTTTGAATGTGGTGTGCTAATCATCTTGCTGTCATTCTTAACTGCCAACCAGACATATTATTTTCAAATGTATTGTGTGTATCTCCCTTCCCCTCATACATTACTGTGATGTGTCCTATTTATCATCCCTTTTCACCATCTTTGTTTATCAAAATATTTTTTCTCTCCTAATATTCCACTCACTTTTTATTACTGATAGAAATCAAACCTTTCCTCCCATATATTTTCTCTTCATTTTCCTGCAGCTAACAAGCTTGATGTGCTACTAAATTTTGGTGTCCATCATTTCTTCTTTTAACCTGCCTATGAATGACAATAAAGATTTACTGCTTATGATTTAAAAAAATTGTTGTAGGAGGAATGTGCTGATCCTTCATGTAGGCTGCAGTGGTAGTACTAGAATTAAATGCTTATTTTGGACAAAACTAGAGAGATGGAAAAGCTGAATAGATATATTTTGGTGGAAGGGGATGAATTTAAGGTGGTATGTAGATGTAGAATTCCTCAAAAGAAGTTCTACTAAAGCCAGATTTGTATAATTATTTTTCCTACCAGTAAATTTTCATTTCCACAAAAATGAATTGCTATGAAGAATGGAAAGAAATAAGTCACTTTAGAAAGTGCTCTATGAAGTGTGTGCTTTTGTATTATATAACGAAATCACTTCTGGAAAAAACAATAATCATTGTTTACTTACATAAATAAGGAGCATCCATGCAACCAACCAGTGTCTTTGCTGATTCATTCACCCTCCCACACCATTGAAGAGGAAAATGTAGTACTTTTTGGGTATTTTCTTCAATAACGTATCCTATAGAGGATTTCTGTAAAGAAAAATAATAGATTTTTTTTACCAGTGAAGGAGCAGCATTTAAAGGTGAATTACACAGTTTGGGTTTAGACTGATGTGGATAAGAATGAAAGTAGACTATGTGAGGTGGGTGATTGTCAGTGCTTATGAACCTGGTAGCCACAGGTGTAAGAAGGGTAGTTTTCTAGGAGCAGCGAAATGAATTCTACTTTGATTTTAATGTAAGGGATGTAGTCCTTGGGTGAGGTGTTTGGATGCAAGAATGAATGATGTAGTAGTTGAGGGTATGACTGGGGGCTTAGGGTACCCATTGTAATTGAAAATATGGTACAGCTTGTCAAGTTGTGTGCTGAAAAAGAATTGATGGTTTGGCATACTTGGCATATGTACTTTAAAAAATGTACATATGTTAGTATATGGTTATGAGTGGGGTTAATGGGCATTATTGTATTATATGATAATTGACAGGCATGCAAAGAAGAGTTCCTTGAGTATTAATCAGAGAGGTGCAGCAGGTGGGATTTCTCACCATTTCTTGGTGGACGTGAGTGTGAATGTTTGTACTGTGGTTTTGGGAAAGGAAGAATTGACATGTGGGAAGGAAGAGGTGAAAATGGGTGAACTTGGAAAAGAGGCCTGTGTGCAGATACTAAGAGAAATTGAGTAATGAGTGGTATTAGGAGAGGGTGATTGAAACAAGGGAAGTAGACAAGGAGTGGAAGATATTCAGGGAAGCAGAACTTACATATGTGTGTGAAGTGTATGGTATGTAGAAGGTGGAATCTAGGCATATGAGAAAGGATAGTGAGTGGTAGGATGAGGAAGTTAGATTACTTATGAAAGAGAAAAGAGAGGATCATGGACAACACCTGTTGGGAAGAAGTACTTATCTTTTTATGATGAAATTTTGCTAGCTAGCACTTGGTTCTAACTACATGTCTTGCTTGTTGAATCATACTGTTTCTGTCCACTGCTACTCTTCTTGAATAATTATATGTCTGAGGTTCATCAGAGATTGACTTCATCCATGGGCGTTACGTAACTAAACAGCGTGCCCTGCTAGACACAAGTTCCTCTGTACATAATCCTTAGCCTCATGGTCCTTTTACTAGGTATGTCACCCCTTGGGCATAATAGATTCATTAAAACAAAAACAACCTTGGCCATAGTTTTCTTGTAAATATTTCTGTAGTCACTCCATGCATGTGTCTTATTTCTCCCATTTTTGTGATCACTCCATGCATGTTTCTTATTTCCCGTAGTGTTGCAATAAATAGTTTTTCAAGATTTTTCTTCCTGGAAACTTGTATGTTGTCTTTGGTATCTTTTTGATATATTCCCAAGATTATTTCCAATTTGATAATTCTGTATCCTTCATGCTAAGATGCATTTCCTTCAGTTTCTCTTGGTAGTTAATGTGCTCCAGACAGTCAGTTTTGCTCATGAAGTGTTTGTGATCTTCCTGCCTTGTTTATTTTCATCTGTTCAAGTGATGATACAACTCATCAGTATTCTATTTTGCTTCATATGTTAAATGTGTAAGTGATTGGGAGGCTTCAAGTGAAATTAAATGGAAGTCAGAAGGAATGTAAAAAGAGATGAAAAAGAATATGAGAGATGGAGGTGAGAGAATATTGGAAATTTTCAGGGAGAATAAAACATTTCTGAATGAGGTAAATAGTATGAAGAGAATAAGCACAAATGGGTGCAACAGTGAGGTGTGAAGGTTGGGAAGTGTTAACAGGCAAAGATGAAAAAGAGATGGAGAGAGTGATTTGAAGGACTGCTCATTGTGCCAGATGATAGGATGGTTGATGTGTTGTATTTCAGATGAGATGGTATGAGAAGCAAGAGAGTCATGGCAATTGGTTTGGAGAAAAAGGTGGTGGTGAGAGCTTTATGTAAGATGAAGTGTCAGTAGTAGATGGGATAACAGCTGTTATCAAAGAAGGGGTAATACTGTTGTCAGTTGCTTAGTCAAGATTTTTAGTGCTTGTAATGCCCAAAGTGAGGCACCTGAGTTTTTTTTTTTTTTTTTTTTTTTTTTTTTTTTTTTTTTTTTTAAGGCTCCGGTCACAAACATAAATTCACATCAGTACTGGGCATTCATTGAATATAGAGAGGTTAATGAAAGGGAAAAAGAAGAGACAAAGGAATTTATTTATGAAATTTGGAGGAAGTGAAAACCTGACTTAAAATGTGCCAGGTCATACTTATTGGAAAAGACTATTTATGAAATTTGAAGGAAGTGAAAACCTGACATAAAATGTGCCAGGTCATACTTATTGGGAAAGACATGAGATGGTAGAGAGTACCAGAGCTTTGAGGTTTAAGGAAAGAAACAGTTATCAAGATGGCTCACCCTTGAGTTACCAATGGCCACACTGTAATCATGTGACGCAGCAACGTCCTAAGTATTGTGTGGTCTAGCTAGTGGTTTGGCATACAGGTGGCCAGCTCTCAGGAGCAAAAAACAAAGCAGTACTTCTAAAAGAGGGAGAGCCAATCAACACTGCTGTATAGGGCAAGTGGGTCAAGTTTTAGAATCAAGCTAGGAGAGTTTATAAGTCAGACCGGTTTTGACATAGCCATGTCAAGTGAGGATGGAGGGCTAGAGCCAACCCTGATGTGGGAGTGGTACTCCATACAAGGATGGTCAGTCCTTTGTATTAACAGAGCAAATGTTTGAAGGAAAAGAAATTTTGACATCTAAACAGTGCTCCCAGTCTCTTAGAGGCAGACTGTGCTATTTCCTTAATGTAGGGTTTCCAAGATATTTTCATTGAGTCAAGAGGTGGAATTACAGAACCGTTGAAGGAGAGACGAAGGTTGTGAAGAATTTTCGATGGAGAGAAGAGCAGGTGGTTGGAGGCATTAAACTTAATCAGATTTTGTCTACCCCATTGAGGTATCCTGACCGAGTTTATTGAGAAAGTTGAGTCGAGAGTAGATGCAAATTGAGTGAGAGAAGAAGGAGCAGAATTGAGGGATGCAGAGGAATGCAGCGTTCATTCCCCAGCATATGAGTGCATTTGGTCATTTGTGGAAAAAAGGAAATTGTTAATAAAAAGGAGAAAAGTGTACAAGACAGGACAGAACCTTGAGCGACACTGCTGTTGGTGGAGAAAGGGGAAGAGGCTGATCCATGAACAACCACAGATATAGATTGGTGAGAGGAAGCAAGATATGCGAGAGCAAAGTGAGGGTGGGGAGCTTAGAGATGAGACGCTGTTGATACACCCTGTCAAAATTTTAGAAATATCAAGGGCAACTACATAGGATTCCCAAAAATCTTTCAGGGATGATGACCAGACATTAGATAGGAAAGAATATCATCAGTGGAGATTCTAGATGTCTAAGGATAAGAGAGTTGAGGAGGGATTTAAAGACTTTGTAAATGGTAGATGTCTTAGCAGCAGGATAGTTAGAGGGGTTAGAATGGTCATCCTTAGGTATAGGATATACTAATTTATTCTTTTCAAGAAGAAGGGAATGTTTTGGTTTTTAAACAGAAATGGAATGGATGCACAAGTGCAAGTTTAGAGGCACAGTCTTTCAGTTCATGGAGAGGGGTGCTATCAGGACCATAAGCCTTGCTTGTGTCAGGAGAGAGATGCACTTTTCAGACAGTTCGAAAAGAGATTATGGGAAGGGGCATAGGATTAGTAACAGGAGCATCAGGATGTGAAGCAGTGTTAAGAATCATCCAAGGTAGGCATGTATAGTGCCTTTACATAAAGGCAAGAGGGACAAAAGTGAATGCTCAAATCACAGATATGTCGATTGAGTATACCTGGTAAGGAAGCTGTATGGGAGAGTGGTGATTGAAAGGATATTCGCATATTCAGGGCAATGTGGCTTCAAAGCGGAAGAATATATAAAAATCGATTGCTTTGAAAAAATTTTTTGAGGAATACTCAGAGAAAGAGAGGGATTTTGTGTCTTTTATTAACTTAAAGGCTGACAGAATTGACATGTTATGAATATATGGTGTGAATGAAAAGCTGTTAAATGCAGTGAGCAATCTTTATCAGGAAAGTAAGGTAGTAAGGTGGATGTGTGAGTAGAAACCAAGAAGGATGAGTGGTTCCAGGTAAAGATGATGTTTGTCAAAGGTGTGAGATATCACAATGCTTTTGTTAATCTGTTCATGGAGAGAGTGAAGAGGGAGGCATGTGTGCCTAGGAGGGTGCCTCGGAGGTGAATTAGTTGCTGTTTGCAGATGACACAGCCATGTTGACAAACTTGAGAGAGAAATTTCAGAAGCTGGTGTCTGAATGTGTGAAAGGAGGAAGTTGAGATTTTATAAGGTAATAAGGCACAGTAGGGGTAAGAGAGAGGATATTTTGAATGTGAGCTTGAATGGGGAGAAGCTGGAGGATTTAGAGTTTTGTAAGTACCTGGAAGTGGGTACAGCAATGGATAGACCCATGTGGGGTGAACTGAGTCATAGGATGGGAGAGAGAGCTAAGGTCTTTGGTGAAGTGAGTGCGTGGAAGTAGAGGTCATTGTTTATTAGGGTAAAGTTGAGTAATCTTGAAGGTATAGTAGTTCTGACAGTGTTGTATGGATGTGAGCTTAAGGCCCAGAATGCAAAAGAACAGAAGAGAGTGTATGTGCATGCCTGAGGACACTATATAGTGTGAGGCAGGTTCATCATGCTGATGAATAATAGTGAAAAAGCAAGGTGTGCTAGTAAGCTCAACCTGAGAGAGTTAAGAGGGATATGCTAAAATGGTTTGAACATATGGAGATGTTTAGCGTAGAATGACTAACTAAGAAAATCTGTGCGTCATAAGTCCAGGGAACAAGGGAGAGTACCTGCCTATGTGGACTTAAGATACTTCTAGAATGGCAGGACTAGTGTACAGTGCTCGCCACATATCCTGTTTGTTGAATAATACTGTTGAACTCTATCATGTATTTAATTTTCTTTTAAGTATTTTTTTAGTTGCTCCATACATGTCATTTTTTTTCATAGTCTAATAATGAAAAATCTTAATTCTTTTGACTCATGCAAAAGTATGATAGCTTTTTTGAAGTCTGATAACTATTTTGTATCTTTCCAGGTATTATTCATAGCTTTTTTGAAGTCTGATAGATTTTTTGTATCTTTTTGGGTATTATTCCAGACATAACAATTCTTTATCTTCCCTGCTGAGATGTTTTATGTGTAAAATTATTTATATGATGTCATCAATTTTTGGCCCTCATGTATTATCATATATCTTTTCCTTCTTCTTTGTAGGTTGTTTAGAGTTCAAATACTTTCATCCTCGTAAGATAGTTCTTGATCTCTTGTCCATCGGTTTTGCTGGTGAAGTTTTTTAATTCTCTCCAGCTTTTTATTTCTGTTTGTTTGATTGACGACCATACATGGGAGTAGTATATTATTCATGTTTGATTGACGACCATACATGGGAGTAGTATATTATTCAGTTTTGCCTCTTAACTGTTCATCATTAGCTCTCTGTCTCTCGTTTTGGAAGCTCGCATTATCATACCGCTCATTACTTGGCTTGATAGTACTATCTCATCCTTGTACTCCATGAGTACAGGTTTCTCATTTATGATAACTCCTAGATCTTTGATGTTTGCTTTGCTCCTTAAGGCTCTCCCTGTTAGGCCCTTGTAGAGAGATAATATTTTGTGAATGGTTCCCTGAATTATTTCCTCTAATTTCCTTGAAGTGAATTCCCTAAGATTTTCTTTTATCCTTTTGTAGATTACAGATTTTCTTTGTCTTCTCATCTTGTTTTACTCCCATTTCACATGCAAAACACCCCTTGTTCCCTCTTCTTCTGACACATATATCCAATTTGTTAACCTTTCCTCACTCATTATCTTCATGTGTCCAAACCATTTCACATACCCTTTTCAGCTCTCTCAATCACACTGTTTTATTACTACACCTCTCTCTTAACCTTTTATTACTCAATCAAACCATCTCATACTACATATTGTTCTCAGACGATTCATTTTCAGCACTTCCACCCATGTCTGCACATCCTTATCTATAGCCTATGCCTCATATCCATATAACATTGTTGGAACTACTGTTCCTTCCAACATACCCAGTTTTGCCCTCCCAGAAAACATTTTTAAGTTCTGCAATTATGAGCAATAATGACTAGCATTTATATTGTGATTATTTTGTATGTTTTTAGCATATGGGTCAGTTAGGAGATTTCTGGAGGGAACTGTGTAAGAAGAAATACAGAATGAAAAGGTACAGTTTATTTTGACTGTAAAAGATGATATATGGTAAATTTACTGGTCAAACAAGTGTTGTAAATAGTGCAGTTATTAGCTCTTATTATATGCTCATATTGAGAAAGTTTGCTATATTATTAGTGTATGGATTAGGTAAGTTGTTTTGAAAGGTAATTGTTTAAAGATCAGTGTAAAGTACAGAAAATACAAAGTGCTTTAATGAGTAGAAGGTAATAAAGGTAAGTATGGTGTAATTATGGGCATTGGTTTTGCATTTATATCTTGATTATCAGACATTTTGAAGGGAACTGCGTCTCGTCTTGTCACAGCTTCCACAATAAACTCAGACTTGGACAGGATATCTCAGTGGGGTACACAAAATCTAGTTAAGTTTAA
>JAYMFT010217695.1:0-11405 GCA_038088735.1 Panulirus argus
ATATATATATATATATATATATATATATATATATATCTGTGTATGTGTGTGTGTGTGTGTATATAGCAATACATGTCATCAGGATGTAGGCACCCGTTGGGCCATCTCCGCCTTGCAGCCCCCCTTTGTCACCTGTGGTGTCCCTGTGGACACATCTCTTAAAGCATCAACTTTTCGGCGTCATTAATCATCCGTCCCTCAACCCCAACCATTGTACAGTGATCAGACCGTCTGCCATCCCTGGATGAGGGGGGTCGCCTTTGTAATCCATCCTAAGACGGCGTTAATGCCCCTCCCGTTACCCTTCACATTCACACACACACATACACACACGCACCAGCAGATTGTGCCTACATTACCATAAGAGCTTCCTGAAGATAGATTTATGTCCTCGCTCGCTGACTTACGACCCCGCTCGGAAAACGCACGCAGGCGGCGGGGTGGCTTTGAGCTGGCTGGCCGTGGGGGCTGATGGCCCGAATGTAAGAGGGATGATGGAGTGAGGCGAGGGAGTGCGGTGGGATTGCTGAAGTGGGTAAAAGGGGTGTGCGAAGGGTGCTGGAGTGAGGGGAAATGGATGTGGGAGATGATGGAACGGGGTGCGTGAAGTGGGTGTACGGAAAGTCGAAGTGAGGTAAAGAGCAGTTGGAGGATGATAGAAATCTAAAGCGGTCTAGGGTTCTGAAACTGTAAGTAGGACTGCTAACGAATATTAGAAGTGTGAGGGATTCTTGTGTGAGTCACAGGGTATGAGGGTTGCTAGTTGAATCACAAGGATATAAGGACTACTGGGTTGAGTCACTGGGGTATAAGGACAAATGGGTTGAGTCACAGGGATATAAGGTCTACTAGGTTGAGTCACAGGGGTATAAGGACTACTGGTTGAGTTACAGATATATGAGGACTACTGGGGTGAGTCACAGGAATATGAGGACTGCTGGGGTGAATCACATGGATATATAAAGACTGTTGTGTTGAGTCACAGGAGTATGAGGACTGCTGGCGTGACTCACAGGATTACAAGAGTCGATGAAGTGAGTTACAGGAATTCGGAGGTGTCTTGAGATGAGGCAGAAAGGTATAATGATGAGATAGAAGAGACTGGAGCTCCCCGGGGTTAAGAAGTGAGGCGCGGGAGTTCTTGTGGGTAAGTGCAGTGTTATGGAAGCTGTCAGGGAGATTAATGCGTGTGTGTGTAGAATACTGATGGTGAAGTACAGAGGGTGTGCAGGGCGCTGGGTTGAGGCGCACGAGCACTGGGGCTAGGCGGAGGGGCGTGTAGAGTAGACTTACTGGAGGCAAGAGTTAGGGTTAGTTATCAGTGGCCTGGTATCCCTGGTAAGAAACCTGGTCAGAAAAACTGAAAGGCACCGGAGACCTTACGAGGTACGTAGGAGACCACTGGAAGTATACAGAGGAAAGTGGAGAGGTCTCCAGATTACCGTGGAGGTGCGTGTGGAGACAGTGATAGATATGTGGAAGCCTAGAAAGATGGTACGGACCGGGGGAAGGGAAGTGGAATATTTAGAAGGTATATGTAGGTTGTGTGAAGTCTAGATGCTGTGGAAATAGCTTTGGTGTGTAGAGACGGCAAGAAAAGGTACCTAGGAGCAGTACGGTGTGTTTTCGTGGCTCTAAAGATTGCTTAAGATCAGTAAAAGTTGAATAGGCGCTGTGGGAGTTGTAAATTTGTAATTTGTAAAAGTTGTGAAAGGCATGTGGTTTATGGAAAACACAAGGAAGCTGTGGAATATTCAGCATGAGGAATGAGGAATATCTAACAGGTACAGCAATGTGTCTAAGAACTGGGACATGAGATTTAAAGCTGTCTAAGATGCTTAGGTACTGTGAGAGGGGAAAAGGAACTGTAGAAGGTGCTTGGAAGCAGTGACATGTGATTAGGAAGCTGCGAGAGGTGCCTGGGGGCTGTGGTACGGTGCTAAGAGCTGCGGACGGTGCCCCGGAGTGATTAGAGGTGCATGAGAACTGTGGAAAGTTTGTGAAAGCTGTTAAAGGTGCCTAAGAGGGTCAGTACCTGGAAGTTACGGATGTGCCTGAAAATTATGGGAGTTGTCTGGATGTTATAGGGGATGTTTTGGAGCTGTAATATATATATGCCTTGGAGATATGAGAGGTGCCTGGAATCTCTGTGGGGTATCTTGAGGTATGGAAATTGCAGGGTGTGGGAGTTACGAGGAGCAAGAGGCTCCTGGATGCGATGGGAGCTATGTACGTGGGAGATAACTTGAAGCTATGGAAATTGCTCAGGGGTATGGGGGTATGCCTGAAATCCATGGGAAATTTTCTGGGATGTGCTGAAGGTCGTTGACAGTGGAAGATGTGTTTCCAGGGAATAACAAGAGATGTCTGAGGATATCCAGGGTGCCTGGAAACTATGATGAGAGGTGTCTGGGAGGATAGGTGGTGCCCAGGGCGTTGCTGGGGTGAGACCCCGGCCCGGCCAGGGACACAGGAAGTCCCTCAGGCTCCAGGTATGCTAATGTCACTATAAATCACAGTGGCTGATATCCTCATTGTGGGGGTAAGGGGCGTGGGGTGAGGCCAAGAGGAAACGAGGAGCTGAGCAGGATGGGAGGCAGAGCCGCAGGAGAAAAGGGAGTGCTGGAGATCGAGTGGAATAGGATAAGCAGGGAGGAGGGGTTTAGCGAGAGGATGGAGCACGAGGAGGAGTAGTCACGCTCTGAGGGTGGAGAGACAGGCCGGGGTATGTCAGTGCGGAGGATGTTGACTCAGAGTGGAGTGGAGTGGGGGTAATGTCTCGTGGCGGCTCTGCACGGGAGTGTATCCTGTGTCGGGGTGAAGGAGGTTATGTCTGGTATTGGTGTCGTGGATGGTATTGTCCGGGTGGTTGTCTGGTATCGTCAGTGGCAGATGGTTTTGTGTGACTGAGAGGATCTGTGTAGTAAAGGTGCTTCAGGGAACAGTATCTTATCCTGGGGTGGAATGTATAGTGTCTTCCATCGATGTCTGGTGTGGATGTTGCTGCTAATCTCATTTTGAAGGTAGAGATGATGGTGTCTAGCCCTGAGGGTCACGTGCCAAGTGGGGAAAGAAGAGACACCGTCTTGTTACTTATGGTTGGCTGGATGAAGTCTTATCTGGACAATCCAGGTTCACATCAAGACGTCATCACTGACTGTACAACGAATTTTTAACCGGAGAATCTCTTGTGTTATGAGAAGACCAACCATAACAGCACTAGAAGACCATCATAACAGCAGAACAAGGAACAGCGGTAGACAGGTGTGCATATGTGAGGAGCTCATGTGTGAAACAAGAGACGGGCTCACAGAAGCAACCTTGTGAGACAATGAGTCTGCCTCACGGAGGAATTTGAGAAAAACTGTGAAACATGGATGAAGAACGTAAGAGAAAATGCCACAGTGACAGTCTCAAACTAAGAATAAAGGACGATAAGATAACCAGAAATCAAAAGAAAGTAGACAGAATGAAACTGTGAGTTAAGAATGGAGTGGAATATGATTAAGAGAGTAGTGGAATCACCATTGAATTCCAAAGATTAAATGCTAATTAGTGAAAATTCTCTTACATAGGCAGTCGGTGTAAATATACCCAGCTTCTCTCTTTTTAGAAGACCGAGAATATTTCCATGAATATTCTTTGAAGGAAAATTTCGTAATAACCTGTAAAGAAATCTTGTAATAATCTTTATGTAAACGTGATGGCATGTTCTGTGTCCCGAATTACTGAAACCTAGTGCGATTCTGACTACAAAAATACATATAACATCGTTTATCACTATTAGCGGAACACAGTCTGACTTAACTGCCTGTATTATGAGTCGGAATTTAAAGATATGATATGTGACGTGGGAGTTTTCCGAGTAATCAAGTAATCAAACAACGAAAAAAAAAAAAGTGGTCCCACACAGATTTCATGGGGCACTATAGAAACTTCAGGTGAGACATTTCCAGGCTTGGTCACGTGCTGTGAAGCGATGTTATTCTCCGAAGGGAAAGGAGAAAACCAAAGAAGGAAAACTTGGGGAATCACAGACGTTTTCTCTGGTCAGTCTTTGGGCAAAGTTGCACACTGCATCCTGATCAATATTGAATATAGCTATCAATACTAATGGATCTGTTATTCCCGGCTTTCCATTGCCATACGCGCAGAGACCCATAGGGCTGTAGTTCATTGAATTTCGCGACCTTAGCACACAAGAGAATGATACAATCAACAACACGCCTGACAGCGGCCTTTGACTTTCCAACACAAGCTGAGTCGGTACCCACTTAACAGTTAAGTGGTCTAGTGGGAAGGAATCGAACCCTATGGACAATCTAGGAACTGAGCTCGAACAGATGACCCATGGGGTCAGGAAACGTGTGCTCTAAACCACTCAAGCCATCACGCCCCCTTAATGGTGCCAGGCTTTGTTCAGATGATTGAAATGTATCTATCATAGTTCTTAAACACCCATCACTCCCTTAACACAGTTTTCTATTCCAACTACTCTTAACCAGCGTTTAGTCATCAGATGACCTTTATGCGCGACGTCTCTCAAACGTTCTCCGGTTGATGCATAAGTCACTAGTGGTGATTGTACTGGAATGACCTGTGTTTTGTCTTAGGTTTTTTTTTTCACAAACTTCTCCATAGAAAAACGAAATGAAATAAGATTAAGAGACTGATGTCGAAAAATCATTTATTTCTTGCGTAGAGGACATGAATGCAGGGATAGATTACAGTGGATATTTTTATCATTGCCGTGCAACAAACGTAGAAATCAAGAGTACTTATGAAGGTCTCCTGACTCAGAGTTTAAGGCATTGTGTTACACGTCTAATCCTCATTATTTTCTGTGTTTCAGTGGACAATGAATTGTTATGGTCGTTACTGTCATGAGGTGGTGATGGAAGGGAGTGCAAGGGTGGATTTACGGCATACAAGGCGATGCGTGATGCGATACCCCGAAAGACCAATGCTTCCGATACCACAGACAATAGAACCTTATTATTACCTCTCAGACGACGAAGCTCTGCGACGTTCCCATCGCGTAAGGAGACACCACACAACAGCGGAAGCCAAGAACGACCCTCTCAGTATCCCAAAATATAAGGAAATCAGGTCATCACCATAAACTCTTTGAGTGACGTCTACCGAACCATATCAATAAGGTCCTTAGGCTCTGAGTGACGTCTGTTGAACCTTACTAACAAGGTGGTTGATACAGAGGGGGTCCTTACACGGCCACCAGGCTCTGCAGTGAACTCCCAGAAAGTCAGGTCAGTTATCAGGAAGCAGCCCTTATCCCGGAGATGTCCTCGACCGCCTTGGCTGCCACGGTGATCAGCAAGCGTCGGGCGGCTGACGCCCTCAAAAGCCCGACTCCACGCGGGCGTCCCTTCCTTCCATAAATCACCTGTCAGAGTAGATTAAAACTTGTTAATAAGAACTCCAACCCCTCTCACCTGGCGATCAATCAGGGCTCTCCTACCAATCAGGTGTCTGGTAATCAGGGTATCGCTGTGACTGATTGATGATGCTCCGATATGGATGAGGCTTCAACGCGGGAAGAGGAGCTTTATGGGTCGGGTGAGGGAGAAGTGCGGCCGCTTGATTTCTCTTCGTGCGGGGTGTGCTGGTCTGTTCTGGAGATCGCGGTGGGAGGCGAGGCCATGGAGAGGTGGAATACGAATCAGAGCAGTTGTGTGTGGTAAAGGGGAAGGAGAACCAGCGGAACTAAGAATGGTTGACGGGCATAGAGAAAATGCAGAAGCGAGGTAAGCAGAGAAAAATAAGAAAAGCGTTAAATATATGAACAAACAAACAATAAAAGGACATACACCGTAATCCGCAATGTTACTGAACATACAAATCCAATCAGGAAATCGTCCAAGAAACATATGGCATAAACAAACAACTGGAGATTCGAAGACTGACTACGACGGGCAGATCTGTGTGTTTACGGTAAACAGGAGCGTTACGAAAGAAGTAAAACTCAGTCAACAAAACGGCCAGGCAGCGGATGTCATTTAGTAAACTCTGACATGACGTGACATGACACGCGGAACCCAGACTGCTCGTGAAACAATAAAGTCGATCATTAACCGGAGCAAACTATGGGTTGTGGCGAGACTTACAATCACGGGTTGCAATGCCAGGCCTCATTCCGGGCCCCGTGATTGAAGCGTCTGCCGTGCTGTGTGCCATAGTCAGGTAACCGGGAGAAGAGAGAGACGACACGTTGAGGATTAGGGCGGAGGATGTGTGGCAAGAGAGAGAGAGAGAGAGAGAGTGCGTGTGTTTCAAGAGTTAGAGAGCGCGGTGGTATGGGGTCTTACTAAGATGGGGGTCATCGTGTCACCCAGCTTCCTCAGCCCCGGGCAGGAGACGAGGACCTACCTGGTCTTGCGGGCGCCTTGCGGGTGTCTTCGATATTGGTGCCCCCCCCCCACCCGCCAAACTGCTGCCCCTCGGGTACCTCGCACATCACTGATGTTGAGAAGGACCCGGGGCCACGGATGGACAACGGACCGAGCAAAGAAAAGAATATGAAACATGAAAATTGACTTTGCGGGGACAAGTTGGGCGTCTCTCATTGTTCCTGTCTTGGGTTAGGATGGATCTTGCTCGGAGTTGTTTTAGAGCCGGACGATAAGTACGACTGACATGTGACCTCCTTTTTCATTCTGATGCCAGGAATTACTGGCAGCTAAACGCAGTGGTCTGATGGAGGCTATAATGAGAAGTTACGGACCGAGGCAGACGACACATGGAAGCAATGTATGTAATCAGGTCGTTGTTGGCCACTGAAACGGTGTTAGGAGGAAAAATATTTTGAGCTGATTTCAATGCTCTTTTGAGGTTATGTGGTCGATTGCAGAAAATGAGACACATGGTTTCGAGCGCCGCTTCCTGTTGGTGCTCTGCCACCTGATGTTACGAGGACCCCTGGCCATGTTGATCTCTTCCGTCCACACTGTCTGATGATACGATCCCTTGCCCTCACCAGTCACCATTACATCACCTAGCCCTTAACTGTCCCCATTACCTCCCAGGTCCTTACCTGCCCACACTACTTCCCTAGCTGTTCTACCACCGAGTCCTCTCTCTCTCTCTCTTCTCCAATCTTCAAGCCACGCTGCTTCATACCATCCTACATACAAGAGTTCCCTACCATCGTCGCCTTATCCAAACCACCCCAATCCCACACCCTCCCCACCATAACTCCTCCCCTCCCCGATCCTGCGGACGACCCACTACCTACCCCAACCCAAAACCCCACCACACCACCCCCTCCACCCACCTCTCTCCAACTCTTTCGTTTCTCAACAGATTTACTGTGTTCGTTGTGCCAGTCCCGGATGTCTGAGTCCAGAGGTTTTGTGATAATAATTCAAATAAATCACTTCCTGTGAGCTGCACAGCTGACACATTAGAACAGTTTATTCATGGTACAGTTTTTTATTTCTTCATAATTATTAACTTTGAAGATATGGAGCTTAAATGCTCTTCTGTGTATGATTCGTTAGTGAATGACGTACAGAAATATTCAATATAATCTCGTATGTAATTCTCCTGTAATGTGTGGTACAGAGATCAGAACCCACGAGTTATGTAATCCTAGCTGCAGTAAAGGGGGAGAGAGAGAGATAAAAGGGGTTTGATTACCTAAAAGGGTTTAACAAACCCTTAAACTTGCAATTATTGATTCGCCTAACCACCGTAAAGGATAATTGTTGGTGATTAAGGGTTTAACTACCATAGTGGGGAGGTAATGGGCGTGAATGACAATTAATCTTATGGGATCCTGTTTAACCCCCCCCCCCCCGGAGCTGGCTGACGACGAGGACAACATAAAAGGCGTTCCCATCGCACACGCCATCCTGGGAAACACGAACGAGAGATCGACCGGTCGAACGCCTCCTCTACAACGTCTTGGGAAACACAGACCATCGATTGAACACCATATACCGTCCAGCGTTACTTTTTTTTCCCCAGGATGAACACGGAGGACCTTACATACGACAGTACGGACACAGTGAAAAATAAGTCTAAATATCGAACAAAAAGGGAAGATATATTTATGTATTAAAGGCGTTTATATACCCATCCCACCCTAAAGTGGACAAACTTGGATTCGGTCAAGCTAAAGATGATTCGATCCGCTGATAAAAGAGAGTGAAAGGGATCCTATTGTTCTTCCCCTTGAGGTCTGAAACACCAGCTGGTGATCTGCTTTTCGCTGAATAGTTATTGCTGGACTCCGCTCGCTTGAGGTTGCACCGCAAGCGAAAAAGTCACCTTTGGCGAGCTTATGTCATCAGGTGACGTAACAGAGTGGGATTTCGTCAGAGAGCTTCTCGCTTCAAAGGAGTCCCATCCGTGCCGCAGGTGTGTGATATACAGCCTTGGGGCGAAGAGGCCCTTGGGAAAGGGATCTTGGGATAACTATGAATATATATATATATATATATATATATATATATATATATATATATATATATATATATATATATATTCAATCGTATATCTCATTCAGATGGCCATAATTTCCATCAACGGAGAGCCAACATGCAATCATATAAAGAGGACGATTATGCGAGGCTTCAAATCACAGCGGAGTGAGCGGTTGGTACCGCTTCCTTCCGTCCCGCAGGGACTTCCACGCAAAGCGAAGCTGCGGCAAACGCAATTTTCCGGAGACCTGCCGCCGAAAAGTGTACAGATTAAGTCCAATTTTCTGTCCTCTTATCGCCATTATCTACACGGAGATAAGAACAGCTGCATGAGCAAACCCTGTCATTACCAAAAAAGGTCCCACGTCGATCGCAGGTGTCCTATGCACACTAAAGGAGAGTTGAACCACCAACTATCCATCCACCCACCCACGCTTCCCCTTGCCGGACCACCCCATCCCCCAAAGTTTGCATTGATATTTTCTACGTTTACTTAAAACAAAAAAAATGTCGATATTTGTGGCGGTAGCTTCAGAAAATAATTCACAATAATAAATGAGGTTGGGTGACAGGGGTGTTAAGAGGGGTACTGTTTCTGTTGTGTTCACTTGGAAAATATTGGTATTCAACGTAACGTATATCAAATATGTACTTATGATAACCAGAGTCATGCAAAACCATTCATGATTATCGGTATTTTCATAGTTGTATAAAGGGTAGCTTACGAGTTTTATGATTATGTATTTTCCCCTTAAAAGTGTGTGAAGAAGAGGCGAAATTTTCTTGAAAAAGTATTGCACAGAAAAGCCAAAAGATGTTCAGATATATAAGTGCAATCACATTCAATAGAGAAAAGTCACTATTGTTGATCAGCGAATTTAGGCTATTTATACAAAGGCAAAATGAAAAACATTTCAAAGAATTAGTTAAGGTAATTTATCAATGTATGCTATATCCCTTTGGCCGTCATCTCTGCTGTGGACGGTCGGTACGATTATGAAAATGTTGATGATGGTAAATACCTTTGATCAAAAATCTGACCCTAAGAAGAGTGACCAGCAGCGATCCTCAGAGGCTAAAAACTGGTGATTGCTGAAAGAATACCGGAGACTTCATCGTCCACACAAAGAACACAGGAGTGGGGTACTTACTTCATACACTGCGGCGATGCATCCCACTGTCCCTTTACAAACATTGCTTCACGCATTGTTTTTGGGTCATAATGATGAGAAAACACGGTAACAGAGTAATGGAAGTGGCAAAGAATTAAGAAGAAAATAAACCCACACACCTCATTTAAGACCTTTGGATTAGTGTAGAAGAATGCAGCTGTCGGCGTTAGATTTATCATCCAGAGTCATTACTGGAACGAAACAAAGACACGAGAAACGAGTCTCCTCGTAGACTCTGATGGAATTTTTCTCTTTTTTCAGTGGAAATTCACTCTTAATTTTTATCACACTCCGGTCACAAACATAGGCGGTCTTTAAATGTGTATGAACTATTTTTTTTTCATTGCATAAGGAAAATTCATTAAATCAAAAAAATAAGTTATCGCAAGGAAAGTGAATGATTACCCACCGTACAAACAGACAGAATCTTCGTTGTAATATAACAATTCCTTTGTGTAGTATAAGGCCGAGGAAACATCAATCACCAGGGCATAAAACCCTGATGTCTAAATCAACAATAATGGCGATCCGAAGAAAGCAAAAAAAAAAAAAAAAGAAAAAAGATGAATGGTCGCAAAAAAAAAAAGTTGATTGGCACAATCTTGGGTGAAATATCATGTGGCGTAAATAAACAAATAGCCTGTTTTCAATCAGGAGTCAGCAAACAATGCCGACAATATTTCCTCTGGAGGATATATTGTGCAATTTTATGGTAGATTTATGAACTCTTTACGCGGTAGAGAGTGATTGGAAGAAGAAGAAGAAGAGGTCATGATGAAATGCGAGGGAGTTCGGTTACTCCTGAAGCCAAGACGGGGAAAAGCATGTCCATGGCCTTCTTGCTGGTTGTTCCTGAAGGGAATACGAGAAATTCATGAGAACAAGAGAGAAAGATTGAATGACAGTGTCTCTCCTCTCTTAAAGTCATGGCATCCTCAGGAAAGGGAGAGAGAGAGGAGTAACCACTCCTCGTCAAATAAAACTTAGAATTATCCTCACAAACTATACGTATCGTTGTACTGATACGACACATGATCATATACATACCTGCGTTTGAGTGTAGCGAGGTAAAACGAACGTGTGAATGCACTACAGAATACCCTGCTAATTTGTCCCCACATATTTTCCTTAAGTGCAATTACTTCAAAATCCTAGTGACGGTAAACGATGTACCCCGCTCTAATCACACCTTCAGCGGTTAGCGTTTTTCAGGTGCTTTGAATTCAGTGTGTTGTTACTGGTAAGGTACTGAAAGGTAAGAGTAGGAGAGAGAGAGAATAAGCATACATCGTGTCTAGACTTTTGTCGCGTGGTGTTAAGTGTGGAAGAGAGCAAGACTAAATATATTGTCCCTCTACTACTCTGCAACCTTCCAGTTATTTTAGATTATATAACATTTCTGCTTCAACCTTCCTTATACATCCTCCTACGTATCTGAAAATCTTCCCAGCCAATGGAAATTTAATTGATTTTTATATGACCTCGTCACCGGGTGATGAGAACGGTACGTGTTGCAATCAGGTCGGCCCAGGGCGGTGTTGCGAATGATGTCTGTCGTTCGTGTGTTCCACGCAGAGGATCACCTGGGGCCGGACAGGATAAATGAGCCCGAAGCTCGTAGGTTGTTTAGTTGGTTATTTGGGCTTAAGGCCAATCAACTGCCGGGATCATCTAAGCCATCATTGCGAAGATACAAAACCACATCACGAGATATATATATATATATATATATATATATATATATATATATATATATATATATATATACATACATATATATATATCTGTT
>JAYMFT010217706.1:0-11405 GCA_038088735.1 Panulirus argus
AATAACTATGACCTAGCTCATTTCAAAAGACAGGTCTTTCACTTTCTCAAAAATTCGTAAATACTTTCCCTGTCTTTCCTTCCTGTTTCTTAATTCTCTCTATTTTTCAGGTAGGGCCTGGCCTTGATGTGGACTTTTGTCCATGACTGGATCCTGAAAAAAGAAAAAAATTACATGAATTTTTCTTTTGTATGATAAAACTGACTTGATTTTACATACCTAAGATTATAGTTGTGCATGTGAAGCTGTGACTTGAAGTCAAGAATATATTCTAAATATGTAATATTGTAGTCTTTTCAGTATTGTGTGGATGAGAGCCTTGAGCAACAAGTACAAAAGAGGGTAAGAGGATGGATGTGTTGGAAATGAAATGTCTAAGGATGATATGTGGTATGAGGTGGGTTGATTGTGTAAAGAATGAGAGTGTATGAGTGAGATGTGGTAGTAAGTGCAGATATGGTCTGGACATGAGGAGAGGATGAACAAAGAAAGTCTTAATAAAAGGGTCTATGTATCAGAATTAGAGGGAGTGAGGGGGAGGAGAAGACTGAAAAGGAGGTGGATGGATATAGTGAAGGAGTGTTTGGAGTGCCAGGTACTAAACATTCTGGGAGGTGTTAGGTGTGCATAGGGTAGAATGAATTGGATTAGAGTGGTATATGGGAGAGAGGTGCTATGAGTGGGCTGAACCCTGACGTATGAAGTAGTTAGGGTAAACCATGGAATATTCTATATAGCTTTTCTGTGAGTGGTAGGCTCTGGTTTCACTACTTAATACATTGTATGACAGCTCGAAAGGGAATGTGTTCAAATGAGAACATTGTTGTTTGCTCCTTCAGCTTCCTTGCTAAAGCAGGAAATGTGGTTAGGCATATAAGAGTTTATAATATAGTATGTAAATAAACAAATTACAGGGAGACAGAAAGTAAATATTCAAATTACAGTGGTATTAAGTTTGTGGAGTGCACATGGTAAGTTGTATTGCAGAGTGATGATTCACATGGTGGTGATATACACATACCATCAGACTGGGGAGGAACAATGTTCTTTCATGAGTGGTAGGGAAGAGAAATATTTGGAGAAACAGAGGGATCTGTGTGTGACATTTATGGATCTAGAGAAAGCATATAATAGAGTTGAAAGAGGTGATAATTGAAAGTTGGAACAAATATATGGTATGGGAAGAAAGGTACTAGAAGCATTGAGTTTTTAAAAGCATAAGGCATATGTATGAGTAAGAAGAGAGGAGGGCAAATGATTCCAGAAGGTGGGTCTGTGGCATGGTATTGTGTTGTTACTATGGCTGTTCAGTCTGTTTATGGATAGGATGGTGAGGGAGGTGAATGTGAGGGTCTTAGGGAGAGAGGTGTGTTTGCAAGCTTTTGGTGATGGGGGTGGCCTGGGAGGTGAGTCAGTTGCTGTTTTCCTATGATATTGCTCTGAGTTTGGGAGAGCATGTGAAAAGAACAAGTTGAAAGTTAATGTGAATTAAAATAGGTCATTAAATTTTGCTGTGGAGAGAGACAGGTTGGTGGGAGCAGAGTTTGAATGGATCTGTGCTCCTGGATGCATTGAAGAATGTCTGGAATGAGAGGTCACTGTTTGTTAGGGAAAATATATGTATGTTTGATGGTATAGTAGTCCAGATGGTGCATGGATGTGAGGCATGGACCTTAGATAAGAAGGTGTGGAGGAGAGTGGAAGTGTTGGAGATGAAATGTTTGACAGTATGTGTTGTGATGAGGACTGATCAAACAAGAAGTAATTGGGAAAGAGTGAGGTTTGGTAGTAAGAAGAGTATATATGAGAGAGCTGAAGAGCATATGCTGAAATGGTTTGGACATATGGAAAGGATGAGTTAGGAGAGGTTGAGTAAGAGGTTTTACATGTCTGAAGTTGAGACAACAAGGAGGAAGTGGAAGGATGGAGTGAAAGATGCTTTGAGTAATCAGGCCCTGAATATGCAATAGGATGTGAGGTGTGTGTGGGATAAAGCAAATTGGATACATGAGATACAAGGGAGGCACTGTGTTGTCATTGGGCTGAACCAAGGCAAATGAAGCAATCAAAGGAAACCATGGAAATGTCTGTTGGGCTTAGTCGTGGATTGTGGGATTCTGGTTTTGTTCCATTATACATGACATGTAGAGAGTGGATGTGAGTAAACCATGACACATGAAACAGTCAGTGGAAACCATGGAATGGTCAGTTGCATTTGCCTGTGGATGATAGGTTTTGGTTTCATTGCATAAATGCATGACTGGTAGAAAGAGGATGTAAGCAAAAGAGGCCATTGCTCATCTGCTTGCTCCTGTTGCTACCTTGCTAAGACAGGAAATAGTTCTGACTTTTGTACTGGCATATACATTTGGTCATCAAATGATGGCCATATAGCTATCAGTCTATCTATATCTCTGATATCCATTCCCTCCGGAAACTCCATCAAAGGGATGGCCAAGGCTTAACAGTCTCCATAACTGGTGAACTCTAGTGTCACTTCTTAGCCAGTAGTATCTCACTCTTAACCGGCCAGAGGAAAAGGGCAACTTTAGCCCAGTGTTTGTAGAGGCTCCTACCTAATGTTCCTAATGACTTCTTCTACCTGTTGTGTCTACCTAATGTTTCTGTCAAATGTTCCAACCTACTACTACTACCTAATGCTCCCACCTAATGTTCCTGCCTACTACTTCTACTTAATGATTCTACCTAAAGCTCTTGCCTAATGTTCCTTCATGATACTTATATCTGTTGCTCCTGCCATTTCACCAAAGGCAAAACTAACACATATTACTCACCATAGGAAAATATATTTTCAAGGAATGACTTGTGTGAGTTATGTGTTGCTAAGTTTGTGAGAAGGAGAGATTGTATGTTTGGGGACAGAATGCCAGCTGACCATGTGTGGGTGAGACAGAAAGAAAAAAACAGCTACCTCACTACACACTAATCCTCCCAATACCTAGGCAGGTAGTACCGGTAATATACCTCCCTTGGAGGTGGCATTATATGGACTTTTAACGTCATCTTTGGATTATTGCATTGTCAATCAACTTAATGTCTAAAATAGAAATACAAGAAGCATTTAAAAGTGTGAAAGTCCTTGTTTCAGTTCAACACTGGCAGTTCTGGTTGCCATTCAGTGTGGACTGATGCTAGTCCATGGTGGTTGTGAATTGGTTATGGTTTCCTGTGAATGAGTAACCAGACAGCAGCACAGTTGGTCGGTTGATGAAGGGTGGAGAATGCTAGTATGTTCCCACTGAAATAGTAAGGGATGAGAAAGTTATAACCCCCTGTGATCCATTGCGTTGCTCAGTCGATCATGGGAAGTGAGAGGAAAAAGTTTTTCCACACTCCAAAACCCCCATTATATAAATCATTATACAGCTCTTTGTTTTAGTGTATCATATCATTTACTCATCTTGAAACTTTTAGGTTATGTTCATGATGTGAATCATTATCAGCAAGACTTTTTAAATTAGCTCCATAATATAAAAAAAGCTTCGGACGGTTTCTCTGTAGTTGAATGACATAAGTTAGTTGGAGTTTCCTTTTTCTCATCCTTCTCTCCCAAGCTCACTTTTGTTTCAGCTGCATCAGTTTTTCATTCTAAAGGTCTTCTCCCTGGAACTATAGCATCTCCACTACATCTGCTCCTTTGAACTCATCAAAACCTACATCAGTTGTAAGGGCTGCAATGTTTTCACAAATTTCTGAAATGATTCTTAGTTGGGCAAAACCTCAAAAATCATGGACACACTTAAGCCTTTCACATAATGTTTGTGGTTGACACATGGAGTTTTTCATTTGACATGGCTATGTGTGTGATGTTCATGATGTCCCACTGTAGGCAAAATTGCCTGATTATAGGCTTATCCTCCCCAACAATTCCTTTCACTAGTTGGAGAAATGTTCCTGGGTAATATGCCTTAAAAGTGGCGGTCACACCTTGAGCTATGAGTTGTATCTGTGCTGTCATGTTTTTAGGTAGGTACTCTATCCTCACATCATCAGACATCACTGGGCCACTGGGTAGCCTGAGTTACTGAGATGATCAGTGTTTTTTTCATTGGGTTATGTTTGACATTATTGTGTACAGAAAAAAAGATTGTGATGAAGTTTCAGTATTCCAAATCTTCCTATTTGAATGTCAGTTCACAGTTAAGTTGGGTTTGGTGAAGCATTTCTATCCCTGTAAGTTTCAGAATGATAGACCACTGATGGTTTCAGTTTAGAATTACCCCCACTACTGCTTGCTAGAAGAAGTGTTAACTGGTTGCCAACTTCTCTGTGGTAGAAATATGTTTTCTCTCTGATTTATGCTTCCAATAGAGTCTTGTCTTATCAATATTAACCCTTGTTTCTGATTTCTGCTTCCAATAGAGTCTTGTCTTATCAACATTAAACCCTTGTTTCAGTGTGTACCAACCTTCTTTGATTGTCCTCTTCAGTACTTCAGCATAATTATTAACTTCCTCTGTATCTGCTGTTAGCTTCACCATTCATTCTAATATGTAAATGATGATGTCTTTTAAGATATTTCAAACTACCCTTTATTGGCACTAAAATTTTCCATTTTAGAGCTTTAACCATGAACACTCTTTAACTCCATCTGAACAATCATAGTGTTTATCGCAAATCACATTGATTTCCTTCTTTGATTCCTACTCCTAACAGTCTTTTCATGTTTTCCATTACATTGCTTTCACAACATGTTAGTTTTTTAGCAGGTATTGATGTTTTTGAAGTTAGCAAAGCTTTGCATTTCCTTCAAACTGCTGTAATACAACTAATGTTACATCTAAGGTTATTGATATATAGTCTTTTTAGCATCTCTGCTGTTACTAATACTTACTGCCTTTTTCCTAGCCATCTTTATAAACTATCACTCTAATTATATAATTGAAAAAGGTTGGAATACAGTTGTAGGTGAGATCTACACAACAATTAATGTCATTACCCACAAAAATATATGAGATGTGTATGAGACAAACACAAAACAAAGTAAGCAAGGCCAAGTGAAGACTGCATTGAATGGAATTCTGTACATCTTTGTTCCATTTAAGAAATTGGCTTCTTGATTTATAAGTTATTGCTGCAGTGGATTTCCTTGTTATGAGTGTCTGAAGAGTGAGGAATGGGTATAGATCTTTGAGTGAATTTTCATCTACTGTTGTAAGAGTTTCCGCCATATGACTTACTAATGGCCTTACACCACGTCATCTGCTATATGTTCTACATGACTGTGCCATCGTAAAAGACCTTCTTCCATGTGACTTACTAAAGACCTCACACCATGTTATTTGTTTTATGTTTGACATGACCATATCATTGTAAAAGACCTTCCTCCATATGACTTACAGATGACTTGACATGACCATATCATTGTAAAAGACCTACCTCCATATGACTTACTGATGACTTCACACCATCATCTGCTTTATGTTCTACATGACCATATCATCGTAAAAGACTTACTAATGGCTTCACACCATATAACCTTTTCAAATCATTCTTCATTCTGTCTGTCCTCTTGTGTGACTTACCAATGACTTCACACCCTATAACCTCAAATCATTCTTCATGCTTTCTGTCCTCTAATTTCACCCATACAAAGTAAGTTATTCATCTCTGCTCTTATTTCTTACCTAACCTCTCATATTCACATTTGAGTGTTGCATCCATATTGCAGTGTTGAGACAAGTACTCCTTCATGCAAACTTATTACACATTCTTCACTTAAATTTTCCCCACTCACTTGAGTTTTGAGTACATCCCGGTTATTCTCCCTTTCAGTTTTAGCTTTTCCACCACCATTCTTATTAAACTTTGTTTCCAAATATTTGAACTCATAACTCTCAGCTTTTCACTTTAACAAACTGATCTTATGTTTCGATTTCTCTTCCCTTTCAAGAAGTAGCATCTTACATTTATTCACATATGCTTCGGTGTCCTTTTCATATATATGTTATTGAACAAAGGTGCAATTGAAAAATAGTCGTTTGACCCTTTTAATGCCGCTGTTGTAAGATCCATTGAACACCCTGTTTATGGAATATTCCCATTTATTTTGAAAATGATCTCTATAAGTATGTTATTGTGATTAACAAGAACATAATTTTTGTAATAAAATAATGGACACTTCAGCTTGATGAAGCATTGTTCACATAAATTATGTGTCCCCTAACTCATGAGGTGTACATTATATGGTATGCTAGGAAAACTTTTAAATCATACATAGTGAGATGCACAGTATGTTGGCAGTGTTTTTGTAACACAAATATGATTTACCAAGGGCTTTTATTTCTGATATTTTTTATCTTGTGAGATTGTCACAGTTTCACATATTATTTCTTAGCATGAGGGCACAAATCTTGTACGGGTTTCCTTGACATCTCCACATAGACCGATTAGTATATGCAATTATTTAGGTTGAAGCGTCACTTACCAATTTATGGGTTGCTGCTGCAAACATTAATTGCTCTCTGTTTTGCCTTGAGGTAGATGTAGGTGACATGAATTTTTAACATATATATCTCAGCCAAATCTATCTATCTGTATGTCTAATGCTAGTTCCCTTAGCAAACGCATATCAATAGGGTGGCCATAGCAAAAGAGTTACCATGTATCCTTGACCTTACATGCCTCCCTCGAATATGCCATTCCACGCATTCTTCTCCTATTTCTCTACCCCCAGTACTCTTCCGTTCTTTTCCCCATGTCCAAGTGGTCATCCTCTAACACCAACCCCTTTAATCAAGTGATTATACATTTTCCTTGAAAACTCCTCATTTTGCATTCTGTTTGCATGCCTGAACCACCTTAAGTATTAAGTTTCACCCTCTTTACCACTCCACAATTCGTTCCCTTTGCATTCCTGCCATACCATTTATTTTTTTATGTTGAAGGCTGCGGTCATGGACAGAAGTCCACATCAAGGCTGGGCCTTAATTGAAATATTGAGAGAATTATGAAATGGAAAAAGAAAAGACAAGGGAAAGTATTTACAAATCTTTGAGAAGGTGAAAGATCTGTCTTTTTAAATGTACCAGGTCATAGTTATTGGGAAAAACATGAGAAGGTAAAGAGTTCTAAAGCTTCGACGTGTAGGGAAAGAAGCAAGACTCAAAATGACCCACCCTTGAATTGCCGATGGCCACACAATAATCATGTGATGCAGCAGCTTGCCGAGTATTGCATGGTCTAGCTAGTGGTAGGAGCATATAAGCAGCCAGCTCTTGGGAACAAAAACCAAAGTAATACCTATAGAAGAGGGAAAGTGACCCAACAATGTGCCATAGGGCAAGGGGGTCAAGTTTGGAAGTTAGCCTGGAACTGCTTTCGATTCAACTCTGTCAAGTAAGCAGACAGAGCTAGAACCACCCCAAATGTGAAAGCAGTACTCCATACAAGGATGAATCAATCCCTTGTATAAGCAGAGCAACTGTCCTGAAGAGAAGGTTTGACATCAAAACAAGACATCCAATTTCTTAGAGGCAGACTTAGCTGTTCCCATAATGCAAGGTTTCCAAAAAAGAGTGGATGTTACAACAATACCAAGTATGTTCATTGAGTCAAGAGGTGAAAGTGCAGAACCCTCAAAGTAGAGACGAGAGTTTTGAGGAGTTTTTGATAGAGAGATGGGTAGAAATTGGGTCTTGGAGGCATTAAACTTTACTTTGAACCAGAATTGTGAGTAGAGATTATTGTTAGATATGATAATGGGATTAGTGAGAACATCATTAGACAACTGTGTCTCAGAGAGAAGTAAGATATTAGGAGAGGTACTAAACAGATGGTGTTCAACTGAGAAGAGATTACTAGAGAGATCACGAATGTTGGTATAGTGAATAGAAAAAGTGGAAGGTCCAACAAAGAGGGAAAGGTCGTGGGAGGGGCTGTTACAACTACTGCCAGAGCCTTCCCTCTCATTAGCAGTAGAGTCAGGCTGAAATCCGGAGATTCTTAGCACCCCATGATGCTGGGGACTAGGGGCCATAGATTGGATAGACTCCGACATGGTGATACTTATAAGTGTTTGAGTGGACAGGAATTGGTAAAAGTGTTTTTGTGAAGAAAGTAATAATAATAATAATAAGCAAGGTGTGAGTAGGTGTATGGTGCTTGTAAGAAGATGGTAGGACTAGCTCGGTAGTCCCGTTTTGATGAGTCAGAAAGTAAGACCAGCAATCCTGACATGGAGAGTATAAGATGGTTCCAGGCACCACTTTAACACTCATCTGTTAGGACGTTAGTACAACCCTGGGCGGCTCTTGTCAGCAACTTACGAACAAACGAAGCTCTATATAATCCCAAGTAATTGCTTTTGGTCAGCCGCCGGGACTTCATAAGCGTCCTCTCCTGTTCGTTTAATGAGAGCTCCTTTAAAAAAAATGCATTTCTTACATTGTTTTGTACTTATTTTTTCTTCCTTTACCTTACAACTTCCCTCTGCTTCAAAGCCCTACCCACTTGAGTGTTACAACTGATCAAATTGCTGGTGCTGCACCTAAAGTTCCATACCCCATTGCAGCAATTCATTCCTGAAAATATCATTGATTTCTGCCATCTAAAAAGATGGCGTCAGTAAAATTGGAAATTACTTGCGTTTCTTCAAAATCCGAAGGTTATAATTGCCATCATCATGGGAAAAAATAATCCTAATTATGCCAAACCATCTTATTAGAATAACAGTTAACTTCCTAAAAGAAAAAAAACTACATCTCAAAGGTAATAGAATGGAAACACTATAGTGCAACTTTACCCAAAAATTAGTACAAATCATTGTCATTAGAGAGTGAACTATACAACATACCAATACTTGTAACATCTTTTGGAAGTCAAGTTTGTTGTAGTTTAACATTGTTTTGATGAGGGTTACATGACTAAATCATTATATTTGGGCTACAGCTTAATACATCTAAATGCAATAAACAATGATATATTTTCATTACTGATGAGAATATCTAAATTGTATATAAATTTCACATATACTCATATGAAAGGACAAGGAACACGAACTCGAATAGTCATGTCATTAGTCTCTAAAAACCTATCAATCCATAACCAACCTTCCAATGGTGACTGAACTATGTGTGACTAATCTGTTGTCCAGCATTGCTATGGAGTGCGAATCTGTTTTCTATCATTTCAATAAGACTGAATAAAGAGCATGCAGGAAATCACCTCGGGAGCATCTCAAGAAGTGACCCCTCGCTTTTGATATGTTTAGTTGTACTTTGTGAGGTTTTGCTTTGCAATGGTACCTCCATTTTTCTATTAGTGTATCAGATTGAATGCACTCTGGTTTATCATGTAAACTTATTTCAATTGTCATATGATGTTTTCGACTTTCTTCCTGTCTTCTTTCTTATATTTTACAAAATTCATAATTCAGTTCTTTCCTAGTTCCCTCAAATTTCCTTTTCCAAAAATGAGTTGTCCATTTGCTTATTTTGTTGTTCTACATACGACTGTTGTAAGTATGACTCCCTCCTTTCTTCTAGATATTCCGGCCACCATCGAACTGAATGTAAATTTTCCTTTTTTGCTCCACCTTAATCACAGTATCTATCACCCCCGGAAAATCTATTTCAATTATCTAATGATAAATAATTTGGTCTACATTTATAGAACATTACAGATGATGGCTTATAATCGTATAATTTTTTCTTGTCCTTTTATATCTTCTTTCTATATCAGATAGATTTCCAAACTTGTTTAATCTCTCTCCATTTTTCTGCATTTCATTTTTTTACTTTTGTTTTTATTCCTTTTTTTGTCATTTCGTGAATCTTGTTACATTCTATCTTTGTTTCTTGAAGGTACTTCTTTGTCGCTTTTACTCATTTTTCTTTCTTCTTCACTTATTTCTTTTAAGCAGTGCATTCCCATTTTCATTCATATTATATTGTAAACATGTCATCTGTCCTACAATTCTTGTTTCCAACAATAGCCAAGGCACCCATTTCTCCTCTTAATATGGTCTCTAGTACATATTTTGCTCTTAATATTTGTCTATATACAGTATTATAAACTTTTAAAGTAGCTATATCAGGCTTAGTCAAGTTGGTAACATTTGAGCTGCATAAGATGGTTCATAAAGCAATACATTTCCAAGACATTGGAAAATATTAAAGGTTTTGATTATACAGACAAATCTGGGGCTACTTGATGTTAAAAAAAGTATCTATTTATTGTCTAAATTTCTGACGCCTGTTCCTTTCTGGAACTCCCTCAAAGGGGTGGCCACGGTATTAGTCTCCATAATTTAGGAACTTCACTGCTGCTTGTCACAGCTACTGAACTGCTGCCTCACCTCACAGCCATTCACAAACCCTCCCAATACCCGGGTGGGTAGTATTGGAAGTATAACTTCCTGGTCGTGGCTGCCTACCAACTACTACCTATTTTGATGTAGAAATAAAGGATAATTATAAAAAAATTCAACAGACTATACGAACTTGTGTAGAATCAGAGTTCGTAGGAGTTTTAACATTCAAGTCAAAATATACCATACACACAAGACTGAGCACTACACCCACTTTTTTTTTATGTTGAAGGCTCCAGTCACGGAAAAAATTCCACATCAATGCTGGGCCTTAATTGAAATATGTAGAATTAAGAAACGGAAAAAGGAAATACAAGGGAAAGTATTTACATATTCTTAAGTAAATGAAAGACCTGTCTTTTGAAATGTACTAGGTCACAGTTATTGGGAAAAACATGAGAAGGTAGAGGGTTCCAAAGGGAAAGAAACAATTATCAAAACGGTACACCCTTGAGTTGCCGATGGCCACACAATAATCATGTGACGCAGCAGCTTGCCAATTATTGCGTGGTCTAGCTAGTGGAGGGGTCACACAAGCAGCCAGCTCTTGGGAGCAAAAACCAAAGTAATACCTATAGAAGAGAGAAAGTGAACCAACATTGCAGCGTAGGGCAAGGGGGTCAAGTTTGGAAGTCAGCCTAGGACAGTTTATAAGTCGGACCGTTGTCGACTCTGTCAAGTAAGGATACAGAGCTACAACCACCCCAAATGTGAGAGCAGTACTCCATACAAGGACGAATCAATCCCTTGTATAAATGGAGCAATTATGCAGAAGAAAAGTTACGACATCTAAACAGGACACCCAGTCTTTTAGAGGTGGACTTAGCTGTTCCCATAATGTGGGGTTTCCAAGAAAGAGTGGATGTTACCATTATACCAAGTATGTTCACTGAGTCAAGAGGTAGAATTACAGAACCATCAAAGGAGAGACAAGAGTTATGAGGAGTTTTCGATCTAGAGATGGGTAGAAACTGGGTCTTGAAGACATTAAACTTAACTTGGTTCCCGTTTCTCCTCTAACTCCACCTTGGATGACTCTGATATTCCCTCACCCCCTGATGCTCCTCTTACTAAT
>JAYMFT010217717.1:0-25249 GCA_038088735.1 Panulirus argus
GGACCTAGTCAGTGGAATCTGTCATTCTGATTTCATTTTTAGACATGGAGATACATTTTGGGAATTTTTTTTTTCCAATCAGCGGTTAAGTTTATATATGTCTAAAGTTTTAGTCTACTTCGGCAGAGTCATAGTAAGATAATAACCATATGCTGTGTTTTGATCAAATGTTTAAGTTTTGCATTCCTCACAGTTTGTTCTTACCCCCAGTATTAAGTTTAGACCTGAAAGTGTGTGCTTAACTGCTACTGAAGTAATATTCTGTTGGTAACAGTGGCCCAGCTCAAAGTTAGGTTCAAACATTATATGCATAAATCATTCTTATACTAAGAAATCATTTTGTGGACCTTAAGATAATTGTGTGGGTAAACCCAGAGGCTTTTTCGTGAGATATATCTTTGTTGTCCGTAACTCAGTATTTTTACCAATGGCATGTGGATCTTCTTTATAATCTCGTGTCTTTTTTTATGAGGCTCCTATAGCATCAAGGCTGTGCTACAATTAGTAGCAAGGAAGTGATGGGCTCCTTTAGAGTGTGGAGCTCAACAAGACTGTAGACCTTTCCATCAGTTGATGATGGTACAGCCTTGCTGAAGATGACATTTCACTTGTGATGTGACATAACCACAAGCAGGCAGAGTCTAGTAGCACATGAGTGGTTTATTATATGCTGTGATATACTAGAATGTTTTCAGTTCATTAGTCTGTGTTATTGATTAAAGTGTATATGATAGTTTTAGTCTTGCTATTTTTTTATGTATAGTGCTTTCAATATGTAATTTTTCTTAACAGAAATTATCTATTAGTTAATGGAAATGAAAGAGCTCTGCTCACATTAGGATTGGGTTAAAACCCTATATTAAGCTGTTGGAATGCTTGCCATTTGTTCCTAAGAGCAGGGTGATTATTCGCAAACTACTGTTTGACTGAACATATCCAAACCATACATTTCTTGGTTACATTCACCTCAGCAGCAGCTTCTGGCTTGTGTCTTTGTCTTGCACCACTTTTTCTCTTTATGTATAACTTTAATCAGATATTTTACTCAATAAGATATCCTTCTTTAGTTTCCACTTTTGTATTAACTACACAGATTGTGGAATCATTCCCCCAGTTAATTTCTTCAGGTGTGAAGGACTCTTACATTCCAGGTTTATTTACAAACGCTGATCATCTTTCCTTTATCCACTCTTAGCACAGTTATCATAAGCATTTTGTTTCTTTTGTATTTTCTTGTTTGTGTATTTCTTTTCCTGCTCATGTATTTTTAGATCAGAAAAGCATGGCTTTTCCTGTGTGTTTAATCTCTCTGTAGCAGTTTATGCCTTCACTACAAGCTACAAAATGAGTTGTGGCCGAGAAATATCCCCCATTTCTTTATTCTGTTGACTACAATAACACGTATCAAGGGACTCAGTATAAATCATACTTCTAGAATTTATTCTAATCTACATCACTTTATCCATTTTATTTCCCTTTACCCATAAACATTCAACAATAAGTGGACTATTCCTAAGCACAAGCTTTTGTAAAGATGCTCTCTGTTCCTTACCAATTTGGTATCAGAGGAAGGTTCTGGACTTGCAATTTGGCACACTTCAGTTTTCCCACTAAAGCCTCTCCATACTCCTTATTATTCACTACTCTGGCCTCAGGACATTGAGTGAGTATATTCCTCTCATGAGTTTTACCAAAAGCTAAATATTGACATTTTCAGCTGGAATATGAGGGACATTTATTACAGCCTGTATCCAGGAGGATCCTTAGAAGTGTAATTGGATTTCCCAGTTGACAGTTTAGATCATCTTTTTATTCTTTTGTACCACACAAGATGATCCCATCCCAAGGGACAGTTGGTAGGGTTACCCAAAGGCTGTTATTGGTATTGGACCAATTATTTTCAAAGTCGGTAGAAAATTATCATTTGCCTTGCTTATTTGTCTCCTCTGTTGGAGAAGAGAGCTTTTCATGAGTTCAAAACTTGCTTATTTTACTCAGGTACTGATTTTTAGGGCAGACTCAGTTTTTTCATTAGTCCTTTGTGGGCATTAGATATGGTAAATTGTGTTTGCTTACAATATCCAAGTATACATGATTTTTCACTTGAATGAATTTATCATGCTTTTATGAGCTCTCCATTAATAATGCTCAAGATTATATTTAGTTAACTAATGATTATCTGCTTTGTTATTTTTACAACCTTTTTTATATGAATGTGATACTTATTATGTGTACATACTCTTTTCATTCAGAAAGTGTTTTTATTTGATGTATTACTGAATATGGGTATGTGGAGAGGATAAGCAAAGAAAGACTCAAAGTGGATTTATATGCCAGAAGTAGAGGGAGGGAGATGAGGATATATTGAGAGAGACATTTGGGTATCAGGATCTGAACATTAAAAAGGGTATGAGGCATGTATAGTATAGAATTGTTTTTTGTGGTATATGAGAAAAATTGCTGTTATTGGGCCAAACCATGGAATATGAAGCAATGGATGATGGGATAATGAAAGTGGATTTGTGCGAATAAGTCCACTGTTTGTTTGTTCTTTATGCTGCCTTGCAGGGCCAGGAGAGGTAGTTTAGTTTAACATACACCTATATTTCTAAGGAATAATTTTTACAGTAAAAGGTAGTTTGGAGTTTAGCTTTGTAATTTTGTTTATATGAAGGGAATAGCAATGAATGAGCTTGTAACTGATTAACAGTATTCAGCAAATATTTCATGCATCATAACTTTTTAAAGATTTGTTTTCCAATTTGATAAAACAAAAGAGTATACTGACAACAGATTTTTATTAGAAAATTTAATTTGAATAAGAAAAATAGAATAGAATTAGAATGATTTTATTAGAGATTCATCATTTAATTCTGAAAAATAATTTCACATATTTTCCTTCAGTTTTATTAGTGAAAGAAAGCTGTGGGTTTTGAAGTTTAGGGAACTGATTAAGGAAAAAGTAAACTTATATATAGATACAGAGAATGTAGTTGGTATACATAATAATATTCAAGGTGATAGGATATGTCTGTTTTCCAGTGGTAGAAACATAAATCAACAGAAAGCCATTTTTAACCTTAAAGCTCTGGAAAGAAAAATGAAACCTCTCACATTTGGTGTATTCATACATTTACACCACAGTCATCCACATATTCAGCCATGCACATATATCCTAAGCGACTGGTATACGATTCCATTACCTTTCCATGACCATTGTTGATGAGATAGTTTTGTATTTGGTGTGGTAGCTTGTGGGATTTTCAGTCATTTTTCAGTTATTATTACACATTCTTGTGGATTTTTTTTTTTTTTTTTACTCTCCCATCTCCTTCTTTTTCTTTTGCCAATCAAAATTCTCATTGCCATCTTGAAGATATTGTAGGATGAGATGGTCAGCAGTTATATTCTTGAAATTATTCGGGTACCACCTCTCTGCGAATGAAAGAAGAGACATGTGATAACTTTAGAATTTTTCATTTTTTACATCATATCTACTATATTCACTTTTGTCTGGAAAAGAGTTAATCCTGTTTGTCATATAATTTAATATTTGGGATTTTCGTAATGAAGTATTTTGCCAGCTATCCATAAAACTGTCCTCCCTTCTCCAATAATGTATAATTTTTTTATACACTGTATTTATATCCCCTTCCATTGTTGCAGTGATATAGTTACTTGAACTAACTGGCATATTTATTCATAATCATGGCCTTTGGTTTTTCCTTCATATATTTCTGGCAAAAATGTTTAAGTGTTGTATCCACTCTTTTCAATCAGATTCTGCCATTTCACCAAATGTTCCAAGATTTTAAATACTTTGTAGTTGTGTCATATGTCCTAATCTTCATTACTTATATATTACAAATATCCTTGACTACCTATCCATCATCATTACCAGAGAAATACTTCCTTCACAGACTTTTGATCTTAAAAAAATTTCATTGGAGAAATCTTGAGCTGTCTCCACAGATTATGAGCATCATAAGTTAGTACTGCTTCAGGAAGTTTTAACTCCATGTTAGAATCAGAACATGTTTAATTATCTCAATTATATTTTTACAGTGGCAACTGTCACAGATACCCCATTCCATATAATGTAAGTAATATTGTACTTTTCTGAAACTTAGAGATTTTTATATGAAGCATCATACTATATGAATTAATCTGCATCATATAGATGATAAAGATTAAGGTTCACCTGATTATGGGGATACTTACGTTAAACAGTTTAATGTTCAGTGTGAAACTTGCAGACAAGACAACGATGACTGCAGAGAGCTGTGATATTAAAAATCTCTGGTGGATATATTATTGGCACATGGCAGCAAAGAATGAGATTATAATTTTTTTTTAGTTAAGTAGCCTTTATGAATATTTAAGTTTTGTCTAAGGAAAACATTTAATTTCTTCCTCTTTTATAGACATACCATGTACTGTAAAGTTCTTTCCTTCACAAAAAGGTTGTTTTTGAAATATCAGATGTACAGAAGTATGTTATATGAATGAAATAAGTCGAAAGTATTTATTGTCATAGAATTAATTTGCTAAAAAACTTGATTTCTTATGTGTCTTCACAAGTGTCTGATATGATTCTCATGTTTCTTTACACAAGCAGTATTACATGAATAAATTCCATACATATGGGATTAGTGTGCTTTTTTTACTTAGTTTTATTTTAAGTTAATGTTACTGCAGTTTATGAGTGCTACTCAATCATGTAAATTTGACATGGGTTGTCAAAGTGTCACTGTTATGCCTGTTAAGCGATTTATAAAGTCCATAGATGTCCCGCAAACCCTACTGCCCACTTAAGATTTCAGTTGTAAGAAAAAAATTTTCTGAGTATTTTGTTTAATCTCCGTTCTTTTCTCAGTTATGTAAATTAGGTTTACAAACTCATTTTACTTACATACAGATGATCCCCGACTTATGATGGGGTTATGTTCCGATAAACCCTTCGTAAGATGAAAATACATTTAATACTGTACATCTAACCTACATTATATCATAGCTTAGCCTAGCATACTGTTTACCTTAAACGTTCTCGGAACACTTACATTAGTCTACAGTTGAACAAAATCATCTAACACAAAGCCTATTTTACAATAAAGTGTTGAATATCGCACCATCTTAAAATCGAACCATTGTAAGTCGGGGATCATCTGTAGTTTTGATTTCTTAGCGGGAAACAGGAAGATGAATTCATCTCTTTTATGTCTGATGAGAAGTATAGTCTTTCCTACCATCATGCCTTTTCTTTTTTATAATAGTATAGATAATTCATCAGTTTCTGTCCAGTAATTAATTTCTGCATATGCAATCAGTCCATGAATTACTTTTACCCCTTCTGTGTTGTGACAAACTGGCAAAATATTCTGAAGAAAGCTCTCACATCTGGTTTAACATTGGTAATCATGCTTTCTTTATATGGTAATACGTGGAGCCACAAGTGAAACTATTCATGTTACTTGCCCTAATACAATAACATTATAGTCATGCTAATCAACTGTATTGAGATGACAGGAAAGGTAATGTTCAGCTTAAAATCCATTGCACCCAGAGGTAAAAGTAATTTATGATCTGACAATACCATAAACAATATGGTTTATGTCAACTTATCTCCAAAAACTACATTACTTTATACCACCAGACTTGTATTCTGTTTTGCATCTTTCTTGCCCATAAAATCCTCCACCATATCCTACAGTTTCATTTTTGTTTTTCTCACGTATTCACACTCACACAATATTTTGGTCATCTTTCCACATCCATACCTTAATGCCAACTCAGATTATGAAGAATTGTTAATTGTTGTCATAAAGTGTAAAATATATATTTAAACTGACAGTGTAATTTATTGATAATGGTAATATTTGGACTACTGTTTTAGATTTATCTTGTAATTTCACTTTGTGAGTAATAGATATATCACTATTTTCCATACTTTAAAGAAACTGATTTCTGTATTTGATTTTATAATGTCATATAAAGCAGGATTTTTATTACATCATGAAGTTATCTACCTTTGTCATACACAGTGTTTCCTTCATACAAAGCAGGGTGGTTTGTTCAAAACCCTTTGAAACTCATTAGCCTCTGTGCATCCCCAAATATGCTATTAACAAAGACCTAGTATTAAAACCTGAAATATATGGTATAGCTGTCAAGTAGGTAGGTCAGTTGGCCCTCCCTAAGATTCAAACATTATACTGTATGTAGTAAAGAATTGAACAAGTTACCTTGCTGGATGATGGAAAAAGGTATATAAACTGAAGGTAGACAGAAAAGGTAAAAAGTTACCTTTAAAGGTACAGTACTTTGAAAAATATGAAAAACAGTCAGAAGGAAAGCGAGATAAAGCAGTTGAAAGTTGCAATGTCTTTAAACCTGTGCAGAGTTTCATAATGTGCGGCACACTATTAAGTAGGATAGCAATTTAAATAAGGCCATGAAAAGAAATGAGGCCTTACAGAAACATTACTTCCTTTTGACAACCCTATCCCACAGCACTGTTTCAGCATGTGAAGCCAACTGATCAACAACCAACAGAAGTAGAAAAGTAGACTAGAAACCTGAGTATTCCTGTATTCATGCCTTTATCTTCTGGAATTCCTTGTATTACTACTGAAGAACACAAAATAATATAAAAATTTTTTAAATGTAGTTTGAGCTGGTACGTTCTGATTTTGAAAATTCAATTCCGATATCAAAGAAATCTTTCGTGTTTCAACACTGGCAATTTATTGCTTAGTGAGGTCATACAGTCTCAACTTTATTTAACCTGTTGATGTTGAATAAGTAATTTTCAGTATTTGTAATAGAATATTTATTTTGTGTTCTCATATTTTGATAGTGAAGTTTAAACAGCAAATATCATATATTTCTTCAGATTCTGTATATAACTGAACAAAAGCAATTCTGCTCAGCTGACACTGTAACAAGAAATAAGAAACACATCAGAATGCCCCATGTAGGTGTGCCAACCCATGTATGTAAAGTCAAGTGGGCATAATATAAGTTCAGAAAAGATAGCGAATTCAGAAATAGCAGATCTTGTATGATTTTTTAGGGTTACATGTACAGGATTCCTTAAAGGGGAAAGTAGGAATATTAATGTGAACTATTAGTATTGGAATAGAGAGAAGACAGGGAAAGTTCTTCCTTTTGTCAGCTGTTCTCCCACAATAATGCTTCCAAGGAAATTAGGAACCATGTGGTACACGGTTTATTAAGTTAGTTGAAAATGCATCCAGTTTTGAGAAAATTGCTAAAATAATTCCAGTTTTTGTTTATATATTGTAAATACATTTTGAATTATTTTTCAAAAATCTTCTGTGGCTAGATAGTCAGCATGTTTTATGATTGTATATTCAACTAAACTGCCACATTTTCTCCTCTTCCTAGTGTGGATACACAGATGTACATGTGTGTGTGTGTGTGTGTGTGTGTGTGTGTGTGTGTGTGTGTATTTAGTTATTACAGATAAGTAATAAGGCATTACATACACATGCACACAGTTGTATAATAGTAGAGAATATTCAAAAGGTGGGGCCCCACAAGTGTAAAACTCCTTTCCCTTACAGTACAAATGGGTAGTTACAAGTACACAAACACACATTTTCCCAAACTTGTTGCAAGAGTCCTACCAAAGAATAATTAGGGAGACCAACTGTCTGCTTGCAAATGTAGGAATTGCATTGAAGTTTGTGGATAAGGAAATACTCAGAAAGCTGTTCACATCCTACATAAGGCCCAAAGTAGAACGAGTTTCTCATGTTTGGTCACTACACCTAAAAAAGCACAAAATCTAATAAAGGTCTAGAGGAAAGCAGCAAATATTGTACCAGAATTATTAGAGATGAGTAATAGGGAAAGGCTAAAGGTCTTAAATTTGCTCACAATGGGATAGTGAGAGGTGACCTAATTACATTTAAGTTTTTGAGCAGATTAATGATGTAGACAGTGAGCAATTCTTTGAGAGATATATGGACAGAACAACCAGAGGACATAATGTAAAAATTAAACTAGAAACTTCTTTAAAAATAATTGAAGAAGTACTTTTACTGTATAAGAGTTATGGATGAAAGGGATAAAATGAATGAAAGCATTGTTAAAGGAGACAGCATACAGGAATTTATAAAGTTGTATGATAGTAGAGAATGGTCAAGATATGGGGTTCTACAAGTGTACAACTCTCTACCCACAGAATATAAACAGTTAATTATAAAGTGGTATTAATAAATAGGTAATAATGCACACACACATTTACAGACATTGAAATAGAGGAACACACAGAATTAAACAAGGCTCTAGAAAGAATAATATGCATTGTTAAAGACAGAACAGTTGAGAAGATTTATGGTCCAGTTGATGAAAGCTTTAGAAAAGTATAGAGAGTAATGGGTCAGTGTTTGTATCCCCAAAAAAAAGGGAGATTTTAGAGAAGGCCAATGTTGTGGAGGTTGATGAATCAACACTGGAGGATTTAGCAGAAAGTGTGAGGCACCAAAATTAGGAAGATTAGTAAAGCAGGAGGTTGATAGACAATAAATCACAGATTATATTTTTCAAGGAAGATCAAATTTCAGACAAAGAAGAGAGGGTGGAGAAATGAATGCTCATGAAAAGAATATGTTCTTCATCAGACAGAGGCACACTATCCCCCTTAAGGATACTGGTTTAAGAATTGGATCAATTGATAAGCTTCAGTAAGGGACTCTAATTATAGTGGATCAAAAATTACCTCAGTGAAAGGAAACAAAGGATGCATTTCATAGGTGCCTTTTTAAACAGGGTAGGAATAAACATTTATGTCATGCAGGGATGAGTATGATTGGGGATGGTACATAGATTAACAGAAGCAACCATTGAATCGGATTGTATAAATTTACAAAGACATTAAGTGAGGCTCCGGCATTGGTGAGATAAATGCCAGATGAAGTTCAGCCAAGATCAATGTAAGGTGAACTTAGTGAAATGGGGTATAATTATGACTTTCATTTTTCAGGATAATAATTGCTGAATTCTGTTTGTGAATAGGCCTCATGGTTTACCTAGAACCCAATCTATCATTAGGGCATCACATCTAGAATGTTAAGGAAGTAAATTACTGACTGGCCAGTGTCAGCTGCTTTCAGATACAGAGTAGGTGTTTGGAAAAGCATGAACAGCATATACTGAACCCCTAATACACATTACTAGTTTGGTCACCCCATGTGAGGAGACATATTGTTATACAGGAGGTCCAGAAGAGGGCAGCAAAAAATTTTTCTTTGGGGTAAGGAAACTGACCTACATCAAGAGGATGACATCCAACAAATTTTCCACTTTTAAAGAGAGAAGGAAGAGGAGAGACATTATTGCAACTTAAAAGCTTCTGAGTAAATTTGCTGAGGTTGATATTAAGTAGCTGAGATTAGAAATGAAATAGGAAATAGAGGAAGCAGCAAGAAACAGGTAAGAAATGTATTTTAAGTGAGAGAATTGTGAAGACATATAACTCAGCAAATATTGTGTAGCTGCATAGTATAAAAAATAAAGAAAATTGCATGTAGTGAAGAATCTTTGAAAGATATGACCCCAATAGTAAAATTACATGCACATAGATAAATACACATGCCAACTAAGTTCCAGCACATATATGTGCACAAATGCATGCATCTTGGATTAGTTTTTTCCTCTTTTCTGATACTGACAATGCATAATTTAGTCATGTTTACAAATGTGTTGTTTGTTCAAAATGTAATACCACTTAACTGAATTATGTAAGGTCTTTTCATAAAACCTGTAATTGAATAAGGTGGTAACCATAATTGTAGGATTAGTGTGCCTTCTCTTTTTACCCTAAAGGTTTTAAGTTCCATCCCTGGTATTTAACATAATCATAGGTGATTTAGGATTGATAGTAGTCACACCATTTTCACTTAGATTTTCATTTTTTGCTGTTTTCATAAAAATTCTTAATTCTGATAGCTGCAAGATGCTATTGCTTTGCAATAAATTACTTATATTAGTCATCTTGAAAGGAAATTTGGAATTTTTTAGTACTTTAAATATCAAAAATGAAGGAAGCAAGGGGAAATGGGAGATCAAGAGGGATATGGCAGGATGGAGTGGAGTTTTGGGATGTCAGGACTTGAACTTGGTGGGGTGACGGTAGCAGCATGGGATAAAATGAACTGGATCAATATAGGATAGAGGGATGATATACTGTCAGTGGGCTCAGTCGTGGCTCATATATATATATATATATATGAAATGATCAAGGTAAAACAACTGAGTAGTCTGTAGGGCTTGGCTGTGTATGGTAGTCTCTGGTTATGATGCATTATGCATGACAGCAAGACTGGATTTATGCAAATAAGGTCTTTGTTTGTTTGTTCCTTGCAAAAGTGGAAGAGGACAGTTAGGTATAAGAAAAAAAAAAATCAGAAGATAAGTTTTCAGTCTCCTAACATGTGCCAAAATTTTAAATATATAAGTACAATAATTTTATTTCTTAAACTTCTACAGCACGTGCAGAATATCCTCTCATACCCAGACACTCTGAATGCTTGATCTTCCATAACTCAGACATTTTAAAATGCTGCCATTGTTTTTGTTTTGTCTGGATTATGGGAGAGAAAGAAAGACCATATTCTAGGCTGTGGACATTTTGTGTGAGTGGTGTGATCAGTGGTTCACTGTTTTTCTCTTAAAGTCTGGAACACATCCCAAACCCAGGCCAAATGTTCCAAGTTTGGGAGGAGATAGTTTGAGTTTGGGAGGATACAAGTTTTTCTCAGAACACACACAATATATCCCAGTTTCAACACTAATGCCCCAGTTATTCTGATTCTGGGAGAATACACTGTATATTTAGGAAGATAAGTTCCTTTTACAATATGTTCCTTTCATTTTATGTGTAGATGAATCTATTTTATTTAGTAATTGTGTGTTGAAGATATGGAAGAAAAAATGGTCATAATTTAAATGAGAACATATCAGTTGAATTGCTGTATATTGGTTCTTTGGAAATACACGAGATCAGTTGGTGAAAAGTTGAATAGTGCAGTTACATCTGTATATGTATATATTGTATATGTTTTGTTAGGTTCTTTTATAATAGAAGAAATTACACTCTATGCTGTCCATTTTGGTAGTTTGCCAAAGCAGTAGCAGTGACAGGGAAATATGGTTGATTATTGGTTTACCAGGTAAGCCAATACCTGACATTGAATTGGATATGATGTTGTGTTTATGCTTCCCATGTACCTACAATTTTCAGACTGTATGAATTTCCATTTGTAAAATCCCTGTAAGTTGTGTTTTATATACGTCCGTAAATACATTTTTGAAGTTGTTCAGATGGTCTTTAAAACCCCTTATGCTTCTTTTGTACATGGTTATGAACTTAGAATTAAGAAGAATTGTTACCATATATTTCTTGCACTTAGTTTACCTTTATTTCAAATACCACTTAGTTTACCTTTATTTCACATACCATTTCTCTAATTAAATGCCCATTGTTCCATGCAATCATCCATCCTTATTTAACTTGTTTCACCTCCACACTTCACTGCTTTCCTGCCAAATACACATTTTAAATTGTCAGTTTTATGATGCTATACATTACCACATATTTGTACAGTATGTGCAAGGAATTTTACACTTTTAGTGCCCCATCTTTTAAAGGTAGTATGTTTGAGGAAAGAAACCTGGATGTTTTGGCTCTGAGTGAAACAAAGCTCAAAGGTAAGGGGAAGAATGGTCTGAAAATGTCCTAGGAGTAAAGTCAGGTTGGTGATAGAACAAGTGCTAAGGAAGGAGTAGCACTACTACTGAAGTTGGAGTTGTGGGAGTGTGTGACAGAGTTTAAGGAAGTAAATTCTACAATGATGTGAATAAAACTTAAAATGGATGGCAAGAGAGGGCTGATTATTGGTGGTACGCAATTAGCCATGAGAATGAAGATCATGGGAGCTAGTGTTTTGGGAGCAGCTGAGTGAGTGTGTCAGCAATTTTGACGTATGAAACTGAGTACCAGTGATGGGTAATTTAAATGCAAAGCTAAGTAATGTGGCAGCTGAGGGTATAATTGGTTGACAAAGAGGATATAACTGTCAGACGTGGAGGGAACAAGGAGAAGCAGGAGACTAAATTGGAGGGGGAAGGATGGAGTGAAAAAGATTTTGAGCGATCGCGGCCTGAACATAAAGGAGGGTGAAAGGCATGCACGGAACAGACATCAACTTTTCCTCAAGAGAAGTTTTGTTACCTTACAGTTGTTGGCATACAGATTTGATAAAAAAATTCAAAGAAAAATGAAACTAAGTCTGTCAGCAACACCTGATTTTCTGGGTTAATATACTTTTGATCAACAAGAACATTATTTTACAAGTTCTGTAAAGGATATTGTAAGTGATCAATATAAGAAGGGCTCATTAAATTTTGTTTTTGCTATTCATATATCATTCAGAGAAAAGTGGGTATGACATGCTGATATTCATGCATGATACCTTACATCAGTTGCAGTGGTTTACCTCCACCTGTGACAATAAATCAGATGCTCCTACAGTAGGTTACATTAGGTATGGTTAGATAAGGTTCATTAGATTATGAAAATATACCATGGCCCACCAAAAACTTTATGGGGTGGAAACTGTAAAATTACGAAAATAATATTACAATGCACCCAAAAAAGTACATAATTACCCAAATTCTTATGAGAAAAAAATGCAAAAATAATATATTATGTTATCTTAGGCCAGTTCTATTACAATCTATCCTAACCTATTTCGAAAGAACTTTATATACAATGACATATATATATATATATATATATATATATCCTTGGAGATAGGGGTGAAAGAATAATACCCTGCGTGTCGTAAAAGGGGAGGGAGTGGGAGCTGGAAATCCTCCCCTCCTGTTTTCACTTTTCCAAAAGAAGGAACGGAGAAGAGGGCCAGGTGAGGATTTTTCCCCTATGGCTCAGTCCTCTGTTCTTAGTGCTACCTTGGTAATGCAGGAAATGGTGAAAATGTGTGAAATATATATATATATATATATATATATATATATATATTTATTATAGTTGATCGCTGTTTCCCGCGTCAGCGAGGTAGCGCCAGGAAACAGACGAAGAAAGACCCATCCCCCCATATACACACATATATACATACATGCACACATATGCATATATATATGTATATACTTTTGTCTCTGCCCCTTTGTCTCGCGGGGAAAGGGGCGAGGTTGTCCCACCGCTGCTGAAAGAAGGGTGACGCTCCGTCCATATACAGGAGTGAGGAGAATGCAAATGCAAACAGACAATACCGATTCTCATTATCTACATGACGTGTGTGGCGTGCCAGATAAGTGTATGTTTTATGTATTTCAAGCACCCTGTACATACACCATTACTGCGAACACAAAACACATACACACACACACACGCACACACACACACACACACACACACGCACACACACACACACACACACACACACACACACGTGCACATGTTCACTACCTAGCAGTGTTTACCTGTTTCGATCGTCCATAACCAAATGCGGAAATGCTTCCCAGAAACGCGTTTTTCTTTTCGAAATTCCTGACTTCCTCTCTCTGTAAATTCCGTACAAAAGCGTGAAAATTTTTTTGCAACTTCATTATTCCCAATTACGCTGATAACTTCACCACCTTCGCTTACTCCAATGACCCTCAGTAATACCACTGACTCTGAATTGCTTCTCTAACTTCACTTAGTTTCGTCCACAAGGTAGAAATACCTAACTTTTATGCTCTTAGCTAACAACCCAATCTTTTTTTTCCTATTCCTAATTACAATACACAATCTTTCTCAACTTCGTTGGCCTTGCTGTAACAATACCAATATCTCCTCTTAAGTGATTCACGTCCGGGGCGTGATTCAGATTCCGTATGGCGAATCCCAAACAGCCAAACGAGGCGATAACAAAAGGATAGGAAGCAGCAACACGCCCTTGGGACTCCGGGTCGGTGTTTCTCCCTCCAGGAGGCTCCTCGCCGGTAGCGGAAGGGATCAGAAATGCAAAAGCTTGTCGAGTGTGTGGAGAGAGAACGGCAAAGCGAGTGATTTGGCTAAGGACTTTAGTTGACTTGTTGAACCATCTTATCTTTCTAGAAGTCACGAAGCCGCCGGAAGCGGCCCGGTAATGACAGATCCCGTCTATTCTTCGTGATTTGGCGAAATACATCCTGTATATGTTTGTATTTATGGTTCCTCTTTATACAGCCAAGTGTTGTAATGTTTGAGAACGTAAGACACAAGCATTAAGGTAGCGAAGTGGTTCTCTAATGCGAGGAGTGAAAGGAAAGCAAAAACTGTGCTGTAAATACGCTGGTTTATATATATATATATATGTATATATACTGAGCTTCTTAGTCGACAGAGACTTGCCGTTTCCCTAGTTTCGCTCCTGACGTACAGACGGACGGACTTATACACCAGGAATAAAAAGACAACGTCATGAAAAGCCCATGATGAGACGTTAGCGGTGATGACTTACTGGATTCGACTCTTGTATGAGGTGGACTGGCTCAGAAGTGGCGGTGATGATACGGTGATAATGATGGCGCTGTTGGAGAGAGGTAGCGACGATGGTGCAAGTGGGGATCATAACGGTGTGTGGTAGTTGTGGTTGTGTGTGGTTGTAGTGGTGGTATTCGTGTATTCGTGTCCTTGAAAGTGATTCACCCCACAGCCCGGGGCGATCTACTTATAATACTTGCAACCTTGTCCGGCAGGCAGACTAATCATCTACACACACACACACACACACACACACACCAGAGGCCATTACATGAAATCAGCCGAGAAACTTGTTGCAATAATAATGATGTAAAGAAATACATTTGTTGTATAAGAGTGGTTTGATGAATGAAATCAACTGAATTGTGAAGCCGTGAACGCAGACAGCATCTACAAATGTTTAAGAGGTGGTGGTGGAGTCCCATGAACGTACAACTTCATTCACATTTTCCCTTGAAACATTATCGATTGTTTTAGTCTCAGTGTGAGACCTAAATTCCAGCTTACTCTTTTGTTTCTACTCTTCAAATTACTACCTTGACTGTCAGTATTTGCTTCTGCCTTCACTTGTATTTCTCTCTTATGTTTTTTCTACGTTTTTCCAACTTTCAACGTATCAAAATGGTCGCTATATGAACCTTCAGAGATCTTCATTATCTTTTTTCTCTCTCTGTTTAATGACGAATTGCTTAGCAAACGGGCCGCCAACAAGCAAGGGCCAGTGTCGGACCAAAAACGAGGGTCCGACGATCTAAACAAACAAACAAGCAGACACGTAGCAAGTGAACCTTTGTGCTTGCAGACATGATAAGAATTTCTTAGAAGTTTTCGATGAGGGAGTCTTTCGCTGGCTGTGAAGTAAAGCAAAGGAGTTGTTGTCCAGGTCAGGAGGAGAAGTTGTAGTTCAGATATAGCGGAAAACTTCGTTCCTAGGTCGCTCAGGAAATTCTATATTCATATGGATCTGATAACCTCATGTTCACGTAGAGTGAAGAACGTTATATTCATGTTGAGCCAAGAACCTCATGTTCACGTAGAGCAGAGAACCTCATGTTCAAGTAGAACGGCGAGCCTTTTGTTCAAGTTTAGTAAAGAACATCCTGTTCAGGTAGAACAGAGAACCTTTGTGCCCATGTACAGTAGAGAACATCCTGCTCAGGTAGAACAGAGAACCTAATTTTCAAGTACAGAGAAGATCATCCACATCAGGCACAGCGGCGGAACCTCATGAAATTTGTGTTCCGATAGAGCGAAGCGCCCTCGGGTATAAAGACCTCAAGGAAGGGGCAGCACGTCTTATCAAACACACACACACACACACTCCCTAATATCCTATCTCAGGTCAACTACGGTGACCTCACCCTCGCGAGAGTTGTCCTGTCACCAGGTCATGATGGACTGAGAATGAAAAAAATAAACAGTCCACGGAAAAACAAGTGACTCGCGGGTGGATACCCGTGTCCTGGTCATACCCGAAAAGACTTTTAGTGGTCCAATCTCCCGAAGATAATCTTCCACTGGACAACTTACCTCCTCCCTGACGGGATGGTATTGTACACTACCACCTCAATAATGGGTAGGACCTCCTCTTATTACTCCACGCCTCGCTCATGACCCGCCCCCTACCGGAAAAAGCTCCCCACTGAGTAATTACGTACAGGAAAAACTCTCCACCGGACACAGCGACGCGCAATAGACGAAGTTAGGCTAGGCTACTCCCCGCGTCAAAGTTGTCTGCCTATCTGTTCTTCCTCAAAATTCCCCACTAAATAACTCCCAATTGAGAGAGTCCTTATTAGATAACTTCCCGCCTGGTGATTCGTGAAAACAAAAACGCCAGATGTTCGTGGCTGGGTTGGTTTATGAAGAAGGCAAAGTCATCTGCATCAGGCAAGAAAAATTTTGAAACACTACTCTGCGCCTCAGCGCCAGAGAATTTTCGTTTTTTCGAGTCAAACGCTCAGTGCTCTAAGACCCACCTTTAGTCAACTATTGCTTGTGCATTACTTACGCCATCTTGCAATAGGAAATTGTTCTCTCTGCAATCACCTCCTTTTCATTACATTCTGCAAAAGATCCCACTCGCACCTTTGTAAAGAGACCAAGGGATGAACCTAAGAAAGGAACACTGCGAAACACTACTACATTTCTAGCACTTGTGGATATCATTGTGTGTGTGTGTTTGTCTTCTTAATAACCATAGGGATGAGAGAGAGGCCTCTGCTTACAAAAGCTGCGTCATACTTCTATATACCCAAGGTCTTGGAGGACGGCTGCATGCCGCGTCTCCAGTCCACAAGTCATGTACTTCTGCCGGTGGTGAACTGTTCCGTATGAAGGTGACCTCGGGGAAAGTGTTTCAGCGGAAGCCTCCTCACTGTCGTCATCTTCATCGATGTTTTATGTATATAAGAAGGATCAAGGAACATGCATTAGGGTCCCTAAACAGTCGCCAGAATCCTGATGGTGAAAGAGACAACCTGTCTGTAGGCATATATTAGAAGAGCAGTCAATTACGTTTCTCGATGAAAAAAAATATACTTATTCAGCAAGCTATTTACATTCTACATTAGGACAAACCAAAAGTTCGCTTCTCATGCTTGGTCACCGCTGTCGTAGAAGCACAAAGAACCAGTAGAGAAGGTTGTCCAAAGGTTGGCAAACGAAAAGAAAAAAAGGATAATACTAGAAGTAAGAGATCTGAGTTACGAGGAAGGATTAGAACCCTTAAAAATATGTCCACCACGAAAGAGGGAAGATCATAAGGAGTGACTGGATCGCAACTCTTCAGCTTTGAAACCAGTTTGATGATGTCATTAGTGAACAGTTCTTCGAAAGAGGCAAGGATAGGACAATCAGAGGCCACAGAATTAACTTATCGAGAAAGCTGCCAAGAAAGATATTATGATCATTTATATTATAATGGTAGCGGATGAATGGAAGAGACTGAATGATGCAGTGAAGGTGGATAGCATACAGAATGTGAAAGACGTGTATGATAGTACAGGAACGAGTCCCACCTAGTACAGTTCAAATAGGTAACTACACACCCACCTACCCACACCCACACACACACACACACACGCAGAGTAAAGCAATGGTTAGCGTTGCAACCCACCAATTTCACACGGACCCCGATTCAAGACTCAGACAGAGAAAAGACGGTTCACTGCCAACTCAGCTGTTCATCCTTCCCATTGGGGATTGTCGTGGAGAGGGATGTACATGTGTGTGTGTGAGTAGACGAGGTTGAGACACTTGCTATGTGTAAAAGGTTGAAAGACGGGGCAAAAAGGGTATAGAACTCTCTTCAAAGACACACAGACACACAGACACACACACACACACACACACACACACACACACACACACACACACCTACATTCATACACACACACACGAACGACCTCTCTTTCCGCAACTTGTTTCAGAGCTCATGAAAGGACCGGAATTCTCCCGATTAGCATCAAATGTCCCGTAATAAGATGATGTAAGCGCCCCGTAGCTAAGCCAGTAAGGGAGCCCTAACACCGGCAATATAGCTCATGAGAGAGAGGTACATTTCCTCAGCACAATCCTCTCCAGACTAACTTAGCCTCGTTCTGGTTGGGGAGTTGTCCGGTGGAGGAGACGTTCTGTGGGGGTGATGTTCAAGTTCGTTCTTGGGTTATCCACTGGAGAATCGTCAGGAGAGAGAGATTATCTCAGTGGAGTGTCGTAGGTTGCTGATGAACTTTAGATTCACCGGTGTCCACTCCTGGAGGTAAAAGTGTCGACAAAACCTGATATTTTGCGTTAAGTTTTTCCTCCGTCCATTACGATCGGCTTGACGTGATCCCCTTGTGAAAGTGAGGTCAGGTTAGGCTGACCCCTTAAAGTGAGTGGGATATAACTGTTCCTCGGTGAAGCTTGACGGGCCACCTACGTGAATACCCCAGGGCTTTTCAAAGATAATGTGAGAGGTTTCCTTTGCTTTACCTATTTGGGTAAGCACTGGATAATACCTTCATTTCTGATTCCGGTGAGTTACACGAATCATTTCATCTCGAAGATCTCGATCGATCGATCCCGTACCGTACGTCGTCCGGTAGTGAAGATGACGACACTCCCCACGAAGATATGAATGAAAGCTGAAAGAGACAGAAACAAACAAAAAAAAAAAAAGAAAATAGACTCACGATGGTGTTGGTGTGCTCTGAGGAGACGAGGAGGCTCTCCATGAGATTCCCGAGGGATTTGACAGCAATTTCAGCAAACGGAGAAGAGGAGAAAGTAGGAGAAAGTGGACTCTGAAGGGAGGCAAGAATGTTGCTTGAGCTCTGGCCCAGGCTTTGTTCTCGCGCGTCACTCGATTCGCCACTTCTCTTGGATCTGATCGATCATGTCTGGAGTTAGCACAGAACTAACACTTCCTTCCCCCCCCCTTTCTTTTCTTTCTTTTTGAGCATAAATCCCACTCAGGACTTGCGAGAATCTCTTGCATATTCTCTCTTCCTTAATGATTGAGAAACATTAAATGTCACTCCTGCAACTGGCCTGCTTCAGTCACCCACGTAAATTTGAGAATATCATTCAGCTGGAAAATGGCGAGTGAATAATGTGAAAGGCTACCTCAAAAGCCGTGTTTGAGTCAACCAGGGCTTTAGAAGCATTTCTTGATAACGCCCACAAGATTAAGAAGTGACGTTAAATCATAAGAAAAAAGGAAATATCCAGTATACACATTGCCGGATGCATTGCAGGCTGATACTAGTATCATTTTATTTTCTTAGTGTGCGTACGTGAATGTACCCAAATACCTGTGGAGCCTTGGCCTTCGCCTTCCACTTATTGAGAACAATTAGTTAACTAGTCTCCCCGGTGGCCAGGAAATACTGCAACTAAATCACAAGGAACAGCAAGTTGCAAAACCAGTCAAGGTCAGCAGCAACGAGAGGTTGTCAGGTCCCCCAGACAGACGTACAGAGCGGTTGGTTCTTCTGATTTTATTTTTATCCAACCAGTCTCTAAAGAAAAATTTGTGCCGGAGCGGTGATGATCACACAAGCGTATTTGTGTGAGCTCTGTACATGTCTTGTAATTACCTCTTTGTGTACTGTACGGGGAGAGAGTTTTACTCTCGTGAAGCCCCATCTCGTGTGTGTGTATGTGTGATGATACCCATTTGTGATTATCTCTTTGATGTGTACGGGGGAGAGAGTACTACACACGGAGGGGGTTCTATCTCCTCAACTTTCTCTACTATCGTTCAACTCTTCATTTATCTGTAAGCTGTCTACAGATACTCTCTCGTATAACTCAGTTTATTCCATTTACCAGCTATTCTTACTCTGATTCCATGTTATGGTCATTGGGGATTCTAACCCTTCATCATATTCGAAGAGCTGTTGTCTGTCTGTGTCATCAAGTTGGTTTAGAAAAGAAAAAAAAGATTGCGTGTTTTAGTGTGTGAGTAAGTGTGTGTGTGTGTGTGTGTGTGTGCAAGGATTTAAGTATTCATGATTATGTATGTTGGTACGTACCCTCGTGAGTACATATTTCAGAACAATACTCACAATATTTGTCATCACTACATGTGCATTGTGGCCTTTAAAGCCACTTTTCTTAACCTTATGTATATACGTGTGTGTGTGTGTGTGTGTGTGTGTGTGTGTGTGTATGTATATGTTCGTGATCGTGTATATAAATGTATCATCATATACTACAACAAACAGTATGCTGTTAACACTGGGACATTATAAACAGGCTCCCAGCAAAGACAAAGGCTTAGGTTGTTCTATAGACTGGTCGTTGATAATGATATTCATAATGGTTGGGTCCACGAGTCCCTGGGCTGTTGTTATATGCGAATGTGGTGGCGAACTAGGAGGCGAGGGAGGAGGGATTCAGGTGACAGGAAGTGACGGTGTGCTGTGTACGTGAAGTTGGTAAGCGTGTGTTTATACTGTGTATTTGTTTTTGTTTGCACGCATGCTTGTGTGTGTGTGTGTGTAGCGTCTTCGTTTGTTTGATGGTGTACATGTGTGAGTGTGTGTGTGTGTGTGTGTGTGTGTGTGTGTGTGTGAGTGATAACTGTTTGTGTGTGTTACGGGGAGAGTATGAGTTTTATACACTGTTCTTACGTCGTCTCTTAACCTTGTGTATGTGTACCACGCCGTTACTATTATGTAACCACTTTATTACGGAAGCCCTTGATGGAATAATTACAAGTTTCACACTCGTGAGGCTCCATCTCGAGAACATTCCCCAGCATAATATAACTTTTTTTTTTTATATACCTTTATGCTGTCAGCTACCATTGTTTTCTCCTCTTGTTTATTCCGTTTCATCCTACACTCTCATATACTTTAAAAACATTTCTTTGCGTCCAATTTAATATGTTTCTTAATACCTGGTTATTCTATCCCTACATAATTTTTCTTTTTTTCACAAAGAACTGTTCATTGTTTACGTCGTCAGTCTGGCTTGCAAAACTAAAAGGCTGTGCTCAGGTCACGCATCAGTCGTCTCTCTTCCACGGTGGACAAAAATGAAAGGCCTCTACCCCTACCGTGTAATTCAGCTAACGTCATCTTTGTTGTCTTCCTCTGGAACTTCACCGTAAGTTCCTTGTGCTTTTCTAAGTGTGAAGGCCAGACTTGAGAGGCATACACACACACACACACACACACACATTCAGCTTAAACCAAGTACCCCCTCTATCGACCAGACCGGGATACTGACCAGGGGCACAAAAACATATACTCCACCACAACAAGCCCCACCACAGTCCTCATCACTGCCAGAATCACCACCAAAGCCAACGCCTCAACACCACCCCAACTCTCCTGACGACTGTGTCCTCTATTTATGCATTCTGCGACTCGCAAGTTACTTGCCTTATGCTAACAAACAAACGTATTCTGCTGTGCTCCTGAGGCGGTTGTTGCCTAGCACTTCCAAGAATTGCTTTCTTTTCGTTAACGCTCTGCACACAGTACCGTCTCCCCGTCACAGTATCTCTTTGTATTTGATTGCTATTTGCTGCTGCTAGATGGTCTCACAAGCCAGTGTCCATATCATGAATATTAAACATATGTTTTGAGATATATCTATCTGTCTATCTATCTATACTTTGCTTATTTCATACTTATTCGCTCTGTTCTCCGCGTGAGCGAGGTAGCGTCCAGAACAGATGACTGAGCCTTAGAGGGAAGATGTACTCATTATGCACATGTTTGTCATTCTTGTGGTTAGGTACATCGAGCTTCATCTCCGGGAGCTTAGGTGTGGAAACGTTGACGATCAACGTTTTTTTATATTCGTCTGCAATGTCTGCCCTCCGTAAATACCGTCAGCAATCTTTTTCTGGTCACACTCAAGTCAGTTTTCGTGAGCGGTTACATTTGACGAATGTTGCGGATTCTTAACGAAAGACCTGGAGCTTCTGCCGTTGTCAGCCATAGCATGCACTCCAAGTATTCCTTGAAGGTATATCCAGCACTGCTACACCCACGAGGCCTTGTCCCCCCCCCTGCAGTAGCAACAGAAGAAGTTCAGGGTCATGATATCCTTCACGTCCACCACTATTACTGTTTATGATGTCTGACCTTCACTTCTTTACTGAGAGAGAGGAAAGAAAAAAAAAAGATATGAGTCTCAAATATCACGACATGTTTGGCAGACTCGTATAGCATGGGTTTTCCTCCTCCTCCAGCATAATGCGATCCGAAAGTCGGCTGTATAACAGTTTCTTCGACCCTTTGGCCTCAACACTCGGAAAATAAGATCTGCTGACGTCAGTTATCCGTACAAAAAATGGACAGGGTTCTGGGGAACGCGCGAGGGCCCAATTGATTCCCAGCCCGGACCCGAGTTGGGTAATGGAGGCGGGATTCTCCCATTGACGCTAAAGAAAGCTTGGAGGCTTTGTGTGTGACGCCCCCCCAACAGTCGTCATCAACAATCAAACGCATCTGACGCAGTTTGCATCACTTTCTTTTATTATGCAGATGAGCTAATTACGCGAGGTGCGTGAGTGTGATTTGTGTATACGTGTTGTGATGTGTGTGTGTGTGTGTGTGTGTGTGTGTGGGTAATTACCTACTGGGGAGTTTCACACTCATGGGGCTCCATTTCTTGAACTTTCCCTTCTGCCATACAAATTTTTTCTTGGACCTCTGCATCCTGTCCATATTCATCACCACATAACTCAGTTTATTCCTTTCATTTACTACTATCATACTGCAAAATTGCTTCGCAACTCTTTTCTCACAGGTTACTTGTTTTATTTTTTCTATCATACTATGACCTTTTGTTGTTATATCCATATATCTTTTGAAAAACTATTCACTGTGCGGCATAAACCTGATTTATACACTTAACGTTTGCTATCTCTTCATTCTTCATTCTTCTTTCTCCATGCTGGAACAAATCTAAGGCCTTTAGCATTACCCTATAATTCAGCTCTCTTAATTCAGCTATCATATTTGTTGCCCTTCCTCTGGATCTTCTCTAAAAGTTCTTTGTGCTTCTCTAAGCGTGAAGGTCAAACTTGAGAGGCATGTTCTAATTTTGGTTTAACCTGAGAGGCAAACAGCTTTCTTTATACTTCAATATCCATACATTTCAATGTGTGTGTGTGTGTGTGTGTGTGTGTGTGTGTGTGTGTGTCTGTATATGTATTAGGTTACAGTGTGGGGAATTACAGAACGCTCTGTGGGTATCATCATTGTATTCATCTTTCAGTTAGTATAGACCTTATATGCACATTCAACGTAGACGTTTTCCATGCAATGCTGTATTTCGCAGTTCTTGGTGCGTCGGGATCGCATCTCTTGCGGACTCTCGGCTGGCAGTCGACTGGTTCCATTCACCAGACGAACAAGAGCAACGACTGGAGAAACCGGTTTCCTTACTAGCAGCAGCAGCAGCGGCGGTCACGGTGGTGACAGCAGTGTCAGTGGCAGAACTGGCGACATCAGTGGCAGTAGTGATCCATTAGCGGCAATGGTTAACGATAGTCAGGAGTAACATGATACCAGCTATGAAATACCCACTTCTACCATCCATGGCTGCAACGGAAGCAGCAATAGCAACAGCAACAGAGGCAAAAAAGAAGGAAAAAAAAATGAAATAGGAACAGCAACGGAGACAGCGCCAGCACCAGCGGTAGCACCGTCGGTCGGGGGTGTCTGGACTCTCCTCCCACCACCCAGCTGACGACAAGGCAAGAGAGAGAGAGAGACAGAAAAAAGAAGGCAGAATAGGAGGACGACGACGAGGAAGGAATAGGAGAAGGGGGACGACGAAGGAGTGTGAGGAGGACGACGAGCGAGTAGGAGGAGGACGACGAGCCAACAGGAGGAGGAAGAGGAGGAGCCAGAGGGAACGGGTGCGAGGAACTGGGACTGGTATCCGCCACTCACTCGCTCAGCGGCTCCCAGCCAGCGAGGACGTCCTCTGTCTGTTGCTATGGCGGCCCCTGGATCGCTCCTGCTGTCCTGCGTCCTGGCCCTCACCGTCAGCCAGGGCTATGGGTGAGTACTACCATCCTAACGCATCTTCATGGGATTCTCTCTCATCGTGACCTTTTTGTTTCCTTTTCGTGAGTTTAATCAATACTCTTGCAGGTGTAACTTGCTCACATTGATAGTAATGGGTTACCTAAAGTATATTTTGTAGTCTGAGATATTTCTGTCCTTGTATGTATATTTACGTGCAGTTCAGCTCAGTTTCATATACGGTAATGTTGATCCATTATCGAGGAGTCACCATCGCGTGAAAAACAGAACCCTGTGTTTCTTTTAACGTTTGTCTCCTCTTCAGTATTTTGTGTACACGAATATAGGAGATTCGTAAGAAATACCTATACGTGCTTCGTTTTATCTTCTCCGTGAGTTGATCAAAGTTCTCTCGAACAGTTGAACATGTCTTCCGTTTGAACGAGGGAGCCATAATTTCTTTTTCTTCAGGAATTCCTCTCTGGGATTCTGTACTCCAGCGATAGAACAAATTGAGGAAATACTAAAACAAGCTTTATAGCAGTGAAATTTGGCACGAGTTAAATATATCTCTCTCATAGTTTTGTTACTAGAGTGTAAGAGAGATAGAGAATGTGAGAGACAGAGACAGAGAGTCAAACAGACAGACGGAGAGACAGACAGATTAGATTTCATCAAAGTTCGAGTTACATGGGAAGGATTTATTTGCCGATTTAGCCCGTCGGGGGAAGATTTGACTACTGGACACAACAAATATACAAATGAAAGTAGATTAGCTGTCTGGGCTTCAAGCCAATCACTAGCCAGGATCATTAGGACTGTGAACATTAAGCTATGTATATCCACCAACCAAAAAATATTTAACACCTTTGTTTATGTGTTAAGGATAATCATAAGACCACATATGCATGTGACCATTCAGCATATTAGTATACATGTTTTCACGTGTTATCATTATTATCATCATTATTATCATTATTATCTTTTTTATTACTATTATTATTGTTATCATTAATATCATTATCCTTATTATTATCAATATTATTACCATTATCATTATCATTATCAATATCATTAATATTATTATTATCATTATTACTTTCGGTTTATTGAGTTGACTGCAGCTAAAGGTTGGAAATATACATAGAAAATATACACAGTATAGAAAGAGGGCCTATAGAACGTGGGGGTTGAGCAGTGTTGATATATA
>JAYMFT010217718.1:0-11405 GCA_038088735.1 Panulirus argus
ATTAACGCTATATATATATATATATACCCTAGCCTGAGCCAGGTACCCATTTTATCGACCAACCCCTAGGAGTGGATAAACAGCTGGGTGGACTGTGGACCGACTGCCGCAACCAGGATTCGAAACTATGCGCTCGACCCTCGGCGGCCCGTGAATGCGTCACGGTCAGGTACGCTAACCGCTGCACCACGGGAGTCACTGCAAATATACAAGCGTTCATGGATAATAAATATTAATGCAAATTATGTTACAATCTAGAAATAATTTGCGATTTGTTCCAGTCACAACCCAAGTCATTTACCTTGGCATGTGACATGTGACCAAGTATGTATCGACAGCTGCACTCGTATTCCTGCTGAGTGTTGAACATGATACATTATCTTGCAACGCCCAAATATTTCTCGAAGGTGACAAGGAGTGTAGCCCATGCCTTTGCTACTGTTAAATGCATCAAACTAAATGACCTTTTCTGTTAGGTACCATCTCACAGTATGGGTTTTACACCATTTACATCTCATGTACACCCTGTATCATTTACAGAAAGGTCCTGTGTATATTTTTTGTTTTAATAGTTTTCCTAACATACGCAAGGGGGAAATGTAAACATGGTGCGTTTGTAAGTACTCACTCCTGTTCAACATTTTCAACAGATTCATCATTAAGAAACGACTCACTTCAGGGGTGCCGGAAAGGCCCATGAGAATATACGTATGACGCTCTCTATGAAAAGGTTAATGTTGTTGCTGTACAAGTCGTGTTATCCTCGCTGCTGTTTTGACCAATGAACAAGGGGGCTTGGCCTCCACGCCAGTCGAGATCACATCTTAAATTTGATGATCAGTAGTTTGGAAAATCCAGCCCAACATGAGTGGGCTGATGGACAGAGTAAAAGACTACGTAACACGTAAGTAAGACTCCGTTACCAAACACCAGAATCTCATGAGTAATTATTTTTCAGATAGATAATAGGCGCTGATTCCCTAACAAAATCGATGAATTCTTTATGAATTATCTTCAGCAGAAGCAGTTTTGACCTTGAATAGATTTCCAAAATTGATTTCCGAAAGTCAAACCGGTAGATCGGGTTTAAAACGGCCTGTGACTCGTTCTGCATGGAATAAATATGTCCCGAAATCAGAGAGGACAACTCTTTTGGAGTGTTAACAAGATACACTCGACCAGTGGGTGTTTGAAACCTCTCAGTTTCCCCTTTTCCCTCTTTACTTCTCACTCCTCCAGCTTCATCACGAATGTCTTTACCCGGTTTACAAGATCGAGAACAATGGCATCTCGTCTTTGTAAAATCATGTTGAGTTAAGTGAGCCGGAAAGAGATTTCCACAAGATAGGAGAGGTTAGTGACCCAATCCTTGCCTTCCAGTTTAGGGAGGAACTTCTTGGTCTCCTTTTTGCCACAACTGAGGAACTCCATCACATATTCTTGCAAATCATAGACGATCTTGACAACATTTACTTGGGAAAGCCGAAAAATCTCATGCGAGTGTAATGTTTCGTGAAGACAGTCTAGATCTCCGCACAAGAGCCGAAACAGGATTGTTTTGTGCGCTTGACTTAATATCATTAACCATTCGGATCACGTCAGTAAGCATGTCTTGGAGTCCAGGGAGAGGATCCGGGAAAAAGAATCTTGCACAGTTAGACACACTAAACTGATTTAAGTCAAGTCCTCTATTAGTCTTTTTATGTCAGAGTTTTATTTTGTGTCTTTAATAATTTCAATATAAGTTACCCATGTAATGTGTTATTGTCCACCAAGGCATGATATTATTCTACTATGCATAAATTTCTTGGTAGATAAATCTTCTGTCATTATCATAATTAAAGTTGGATGTGTGTGTGTGTAAAAGTTCAGCAAAAGTCAGGTATTTTGTGGAAGTTTGGCTGATTTAAAGTGTTGACGTTAGATTTCATGACTAAGTCATCCAATTGAGGCAAGCTATTTGAAAGTTTGCCCGCTGACCTGACGTAAGAGACACTGACCTGATAAGGCTTCTTTTATTAAGAACATAAGAAGTGAGTACACTGCAAGAGGCCTATTGGCTCATGTCTGATTTATTATGTCAAGTTTAACAATCTCGCTGTTTAAGATACGATCATATCCCACCTGCAGCAAGCAAACACACTTCGCCTGCATATGGAAGCAATGCGTTCCCTAGATGCCTTCCACTCCTTGCCCACTTCCCTTACGTCGTCTACCCTCACCTAATGCCACTCATCACTCAGTCTCTCCTGACATCTCTGCGCACCTGGCTCTTTTCGAAGCTCACTCATTTTACCACTTCCTTCCTTTCATGGCTTTTTTTTTTATATTTATTCATCATACCGCTACATCCACTAAGAAATGATCAGACATCCCACCTGCAGTCCCTCACGCCACATTCACCTCTTGCAACCTCTCCTTTACACGCCCGTCAAGTAGTGTATAATTCAGTGATGTCCGTTGATCCCCAGCCTCACTGACAGAAGTATACTTTTCTTTATAGCAAGTATTCCCAATCGTCGATCCTCTTTCAGCAAATAACTCCCACAGTAAATAGAGGATGCATAAGTGAAAAGGGCAGGAAGTCAAGAGGAAGATACAGAAGCTGAAAAAGAGCATTGGCGAACTGAAGGGAGAGTAAGAATATACTATGGAAGGAGAACAAGAGAAAAAAGGATAATAATGATAACGGGAGTAGGTGAGGGAATTATCACGGGCAAAGAAAGTGTGGGAAAGAGATGGAGTGAGTATTTTGAAGGTCTGCTGAACGTGTTAGATGATAGAGAGGTGAATGTAATATGTTTAGGATTTGGTAGTATGCGTTAAATGATGGATAGAGGTGGATGTAGCGTGTTTAGGATGTGGTGGCTTGCATAGCGAGAGTCTCTTGACAAATGGTCTGTGCTGAGGAAGGAGGTAGTGAAAGCCTTGCGAGGGATGAAGTAAGGCAAAACGGCAGGAGTGGATGGGACTGCAGTTGAGCTTTTCAAGAGAAGGAATGACAGTGCTGTTGACTGGTTAATCAGGCTTTTCAGTGGATTAATGGCCCAAGTGAAGTGCTTGAGGACTGGCTAAATGCTTGTATGCTGCCCTCTTATTAAAACAAAAGGGACAAAAGTAAATGTTCTAATCACAGAGGAGTAATTTGTTGAATATACACAGTAAAGTATATAAGATAGCGATGATTGAGAGTGTGGTATTATGCACAGAGCATCAAGGGTGGAGTAATGTGGCTTCAGGAGTGATAGAGGATCTGTGGACCAGGTGTCTGCTTTAAAGAAAAAAATATACTAGAAATACTTAACATAAGAGAGGGATTTGTCTGTTGCATTTATGGGCATAGAGAGAGCTTATAATAGGGTTGACGGAGATGCCTTTCGGAAGGTTTTCCGAATATAGGGCATGCGAGAAAGCTTAGTAAATGCATTAGAGAGTTTTACTGGAAAAGCAAGGTGTGTTTGTGTGTATGTGTGTGTGCAAGTAGAAAAGGAGAAAGGTGGGTGATTCCGAGTGAAAATGGGTCTATGTCAAGGGTATGGGATGTCGTCATGGCTGCTTAACCTGTTTAAGGATGGGTTGGTTAGTGGAGGTAAATACGAGAGTCTTGGGGGGAGGGGCTGTTCTACAATACGCAGTGGGTAGGGTGGTGGAGAGGGTGAATGACTAGTGAGTTAGTTGGTGTTTGCAGATGACACGGCTTGGTAATGAGGTGTAGCAGGGATGTGTGTGGAAGAAGTTACTGTTTGTTAAGGTAAAGATGGGTATGTTTGCAGGTATGATAGTCCCAAACGTATTGTATGGATGTGAGTCTTGGACCCTGAATGCAGAGAAAGGAAGAGTGTGGACGTGTTTGAAACGAAATGCCTGAGGACAATATGTGGCGGGTTGATTTTATGAGTAATGACAATGTAAGAGAGAAGTGCGGTAGTAAATGCAATCTGACGGATATAACTGACTAGGATGTGCTGAAATGTTTTGAATATGAGCAGAGGATGACTGAAGAAATAACTTAACGATGGTATTTATTTGTTAAAAGTGGAGGGAGCAAGCGAAATGGGGAGACCGGTAAGGAATTAGAAGGATGGAGTCAAAGAGGTTTAACCGTCAAGCCTCAGAACGGTTAGACGTAACAAGTGGTGTGCCACAAGGATCAGTCTAGGGACTGTTTTGCTTTCTCACACATTATTACTCATATTGATAATGGGTGACATTGTAAGATATCGATATTCGAAGATGGTGTTAAGCTTGGTATTAAATCTACGTCTGTAACTTCAAATTAACATAGAAAATTGATGAACTGGGCTCATAGGTGAGAATTGAATTTTATCATCGATAATTGCAGTTTTGCATATCGGTTGTGAAAACGAGAAGAGTGAATTCTGTTGAGTTACAGTAGGCAAATTGAGGAAAAAGACTTAGGTGCAGTAATGTATGGCAACTTAAATCCAAGAAAGCGGTGCACAAGCAACAAAATGGGCGTACAAAATTCTTTTATTCATAGGTAGAGCTTTCGAGGTTAAGTCAAAGGAAATGATCCTTACTTTTTGCAGTTTATTAGTGCGTCCCTATTTTGAATACTGTGTTCAGTTTTGGTCACCGTACTTGAAAAAAGACATAGACAAAATGGAATGAGTACAGGGTCAAGCTACCAACATGATTCCTAGGCTGAGAAACAAATCCTATGAGAGCTGACTAAATTGATGAAATTCATAAATCTTAGAAAAGGAAAGGTTAAGATGTAATCTAATACAGATTTCGTAAATTATCAAGGCCTTTGCTAGATTATACTCGTAGTAATGGATACAAACTCGTGGGCACACGATTTACCTTGAATAAGGCCCAATACTTTTTCTTAAACTGGATTGTTCAGCTGTGGAATGACTTGCCAAATAGAGTGGTTGAAAGCAGTACCATGGATCCAAGACAATAATCTATATGCCTTTCTACTTTTCCAATGCTAATCTGTAGTTTCTGACGTCTGCTATCTCAAATAACGTCGAAAGGACCCAGTGTTCTCTTGCTGTTTGAATTCTTTCGCACCTACCTGAGATTTCCCTCGTCTAGTGCCCTAACAAAGAATACATTTACGAGTACTGTTTAGCTTTGTCCTACAACATATTCTCCCAACACCTCATATCAGAGAAGGGCAGCGACAAACTTACTGGCTCGGGAAATTCACCTTAAATTTGATTTGTCTCTACATCTTTTACCTCGTGTTTAACGTTAAGGTTTACAGTCTTTTGATTTGTCTTTCAGTTTCGCTTGCTTTTATTGTTTTTGTAGTAGTTTGACCAGAGTCCCATTCAAATTTCATAACTCCAACTTTAAGCTGATTGACATCGTCTTTATAGGAACTTACTCCTTGCTTTATTTTTTTCTCGTAAACTAAGAAAAGAAAAAAGAAGATATCATTCCCGATCGAGAGAGAGGTCCATAATGAACTCCTGTCCCACAGATCGAGCAGGGGAAGCGTCGAACTGGAGCCATAGCATATAACACTTAGGTCGAACATCAGGCGTGACCTGACTGACGGCCTGGTTAGGGGCGAGGCTCCGGATGTCTTACCTCTGTGAAGGGTGGAATCAGTGAGCGTGCAGTTGAGAGAGAGAGAGAGAGCGAGAGAGAGAGAGAGAGAGAGAGAGAGAGAGAGAGAGAGAGAGAGGAGAGAGAGAGAGTGTACGTGTGTGTGAATGTTTGTGTGTGTGTGTGTGTGTGTGTGTGTGTGTGTGTGTGTGTGTGTGTGTAACAAAAGAGAAGGATAGAAGAGAAATTTGGAATTGCAAACAGGTAGGAAGAGCGATTGGGAGTCAGAAAGATACAGAGACAAGAAAACATAGCAAAAGGGTGAAAGAGAGAATGACCGACTTTCTGACTGATTTATATACTGACTTAGTGCTTGACTTACTCTTTTAACAAGCTGACATAACATGCGTATATTCTTTAAGGACATCAGCCCCAGGTCTCTAAAGAGCACGGTACACGTACGCAGTCTGCCCCAAGACGATATGCATGGGAAAGGAATCTTTGGCTTCGTATTCATCTGGTAATTCCCATTCTGGACAGCAATTCCCGGGAGTTTGCTCTGCTCGTCCCTGACTATGCCACTCCGCTCGCCCTTTGTCGAGAACACAATAAGAACACAGTCATCTGCTTCAAGACCAGAGGAGAAAAGAATGAAACCCTCTGTCTTCTCCATCATTTCCTTGACGTTGGAATTCACTGTCGACGCTTAAGTAGGACCCAGGCTGTCTTACAGGAGGGTTCAAGTCTCTGTCCTCAGCTGGTGGTGATGATCTTTTCAGCTGCGTTTAGGGGAGAGAAGAAAGCTTAACAACGGCAGTAACAGATGCAGAGGGCGTTGTGACTAGAAAATGCCTCAGACGATTAAAGAGAAGTCCCTTAATACTTGTGTCTGTGTGTTTGTACGCACTTGCATTCACGTTTTCGTTTATATGTTGTTGTTTGTCAGTGTATAGTTAGTCATTTGTACTACGGAGGATGGAGTTTCAGGTTCGAGGGGCCGCTATCTCTTGAACGTTCTCTACGATCATACAGCTCTTTAAGCTTCTGTATGCAGTCCGTATTCACAGTTTCATCACTCAGTTTAATCCATTCATTCGCAGCTCATATGATGTTAAAGTACGTCTGTACATCTTTTCTAACATGTTCCTTGCTTCATTTTAAGTTATAGCCTCTGGTGTGCATGTGTCTGTCTGTCCGTCTGTCTGTCTGTATGTCTGACTGTCTGTCTGTTTGTTTGTTTGTGTTTGTATACTATTCTCCGTACAAAATATGATTTAAAGGAATTTCAAATATTATCATTTCATATAACAACTCTCACTCTTTTCTTGCTTTAGCAGTAAAGCCTTAAGTACGTAGTGATAGAATTAGTGGTAATATCTATTACTCCAGGCAAAAACTTTGTGTTCTTCCTATTGACTTATGAAATGTGTAGAAATCCTACTTCGATACTAATAAGAATTTCAGTCTTATCTGTTACATCCTCAGGTCAGTTTCAGTATTTTATAGAGCGAACCTAATTTGCCAGTTGCCTTACTTTCGATTGTGGTAGTAAGGTTAGGAAGGTATTTCGTAACGCTCTCTTTATCCCCAGAAGTAAAATCACGTTAACGAGAATATTTCTAAATTTTACGAAAAAAAAAAATTGGTGTAAAATAGAGTATGGTTACGTCTGATATACTTTAGGATACAGCAGATACGAGGGGCTTCCCCATACCCAGTCTGAACAAAGTGACTCCGTGGCAGCAGCCCCTCACCTTTTTTTTTTTTTTTACCTCAAACAGAGTACGACTTGATGCATCAGTACCGATCCCTGTAGCGTGTGTGTATTACCTAATGACATTTTATCATTCCGTAACGTGCTAACAGACAGGCAGACAGACAAGCAAGCAGACATCCAGACAGACAGAGGAGACCAAACTTTCTAACTGATTCCTGGGATGAGCAAAAATATGCATAGATATTTGATCTTATAACGGAAAAAGAAAAATCATTTGAGTCTTTTTTTTCCATTTTCTAACCCAAGAGAACTTGGTATCATTCTTGACACTCTTCCGGACCTGACATGCTGACGGGACTGACGCTCTTTCACGTCTGACGTCTCTTCAAACCTGTCATTCTTACAAGCCTGAAATTTCCAAGCCCGTCACTCTCACCAGCCTGACACTCATCCAGGCTTAACTTCCTTACAAGTCTATCCCACTAACAAGCCTGACTATCATACAAGCTTGCCCCTTATATATACCTGACACTTTTACAAGAGCTTACAAACCTGACACTGTGATAAACAATCCACTATCACGAGCGTGACAATCTTTAATCCAGACGATATCACAAGCCTGACATTCCTATGAACCTAACCCTTGTACAAGCTGGACATTTACAAGCCTGGCGCTCGCATTAACAAGACACTCTCACAAGACTGACGCTCTTACAAGTCTGCCGTTCTCATACTTGTGACTCACGAATCCTAACGCTCGTATAAGCCTGACACTTACAAGCCTGATAGACTTACAAGCTTGACTCTCTTATAAATATGACCTCCTAAGCCTAGCCCTCTTACAAGCCTGACGCCTTCACTATTACAGGCCTGACACTCCCTCCAGCCAAACGCCCTTACGAAAGCCTAATACTGACACACGAGTCTTGACCTAAGAATTGTCACCTTTTCCTAGTCCCTCACGGGTCCGTGCACAAGTGGGTCACCTCCCTCACACCTCCCCCTGCATCCCCTTCACACCCTGTAATGCCAACTGTTAAATCTTGCTCCTGTCCTCACCTGTGGCGGCTGACATTCCCATGAAGTCTTTCCCCCACTCACTCCTGTCTCTCCATCTCTCCCACTTTCTGCTGGAGATGTGGGTGCAGTGAGGTCTTGGCGTGGTTGGCTGCGTCTGTATGGTTATTCATGAGTAAAGTAATGCCAGTATAGTTAGGTGAGGGAGATGATTACGCATACAAGTCTAATATGGGTTACGGTGGGTCGGTAATGATGTAGTTACGGAAGTGTGTTTAGGAGAAAAATAGTTAGGTGTGAATACACTTGTTCTTGCTGTGATTCCGTGCTAATTTTGATAGAAGGATATGAACCTTATGGGGTTGCATTTATGTGCAGATGTAGTTAGGTGAGGATGATGCAAGGACAGTTTATATGCTGTGGCTGATATGTGAAGTTAGTTTTGGGTAAGAACATAGTCAGGACTGCATGTGGTTTAGTAAGAATACAAGCTACGGACGTAGATGTGGGTGTAGTTATGTATGACTGCGGTTAGAAGAGACTGTAGTTACCTACGAACGTAATTCCATACAAATATATAGTTAGGAGTGATCGTAATGAAGAGTAAATTATAATAGTTATGTCGGTATACCTCAGATGTATAACTAGGAAGTATAACCAGCGATAATAACAAGCAAAGGATATAATTATAATGAGTATGATTAGGAATGAGTGTACTAGGGCGGTTTATTGTTTTTGAGAACGATGCAGTTAGGAACAAGTAGTTTAGTTAGGATAGCGTATAACTAAGAGCGAATATAGTTAAAAAAGGGTATAATTAAGAGCTAAGAAGTTCAGCAGGGAGTATGATTAAGGATAAGAGTACTTAGGAGAGAGCGCAATCAAGAGAGTGGAGACTTAAACGAGAATATAGTTAGAAGGGGGTACAACTTAAAGAGATTATAACTAAAAGAGAGTATAGTTAGAGGTGAGTATTGTTAGGAGTGAGTATAGGAGAAAGTATTACTGAAGGCAAGTGTAGCTAAAAGAAAGTATAAACTGGTGCTAGTATAAGTTGGAGAGAGCATAGTTAAGGGCAAGTATAGTATAATATACTTTAATATAGTGTAATCATGGCTGTGCAATCATGGCTGAGTATACATAAGAATGAGCATGGTTCGGAGGGTATGATAAGACTGCAATGAAAAAGAATATGATTATCGGAATGTATAGTTAAAAGAGAGTATCATAAAGGCAGAGTATAATTAGAGAAGCAAGTACGATTAGAAAAGAGTATGATTAAGAGCAAGAGTTTATGGGAAAGTATAGTTAAGAGCGCGTATGGTTGTAAAGAGTAGAACAAGAGTGAGTACAGTTAAGAGAGAGCATAACTATGAGCGAGTGAAGTTAGAGGAGAGAATGATTAAAAGCGATTACAGTTAGATGTTATAATTAAGTGCGGATATAGTTAGTAGACAATATAATTAAGAGTGAGTAAGCTAGAAGGGAATATAAGTAAAGGCGAGCATAGTTAGAAGAAAGTATGATTAAGAGCGAGTATATTTGTAAAAATGTCTTTTAAAAGTGACTATAGTAAGAAAAGTTTGTAATTAAGAGCGATATTAAGTTAGATAGGGTCATGATTAAGAACTAGTATAGTTAGAGGGGAGAAAAATTAAGAGCGATAGCTAAAGAGGAGCATAACTAAAAGCGAGTAAAGTTAGAGGGGAACATAATTAAGAGCGATAGGTACAGGGAGCATAACTAAGAGCGATTATAGTTAGAAGGGAGCATAATTAAGAGCAATAGGTACAGGGGAGCATAATTAAGAGCATGTCTAGTTAGAAGGGAGCATAATTAAGAGCGATAGGTACATGGAAGCATAATCAAGAGCATGTCTAGTTAGAAGGGAGCATAATTAAGAGCTATAGGTACAGGGGAGCATAAATAAGAGCATGTCTAGTTAGAAGACAGCATAAGTAAGAGCGATAGGTAGAGGGGAGCACCATTAAGAGCATGTCTAGTTAGAAGGGAGCATAATTAAGAGCGAGTATAGTTAGGCGCGAGGGTCGTCACTTGTCGCCTGGTGCTCCGCCCAACTTTCCCAGCGATTTTCGGGGTCTTAAAGCCGAACCACTGGGACCCCCGCTCGACGTGCTCTCTCTCTCTCTCTCTCTCTCTCTCTCTCTCTCTCTCTCTCATCTGCTGCTGCTGCCTCTCTTGTCTGCTGCCTCTCATCTGAGCTACATCAACCTTACTACCTCAGCTGCTGTCTCTCTTGCAAGCGGCAGCTGCTCTGCTCATCTTGTTTCTGTTTATCTACCTCAGCCGCTACAGACGCTGCCACTTTTTCTCCTGCACCTACAGTGACCCTCTTCTCTGCTGCTGCCTCTTTCGTCTACTACAACAGCTGCCCCTTTTTCTGTTGCAGCCGCTGCCTATCTCTCTGCTGCAACTGATGTTTACCTAACCTAACCTAACCTGGTGGATGCAGCTGCTGCGTCTCTCCTCTACTGCAACTGCTGCATCTGCTTTCTTTTTCATTTGCTGCCACCGTTATCATCCACAGCTGTTTCTGCTTTCTTCTGCAGCTGTTGCTTCTGCTGTCGCAAGGCAGCTTCTGCATCTCCTGTCTGCTGCATTTCCTGCATCTTATATATAACAACAGCCACTGCTGCTATTTTCATATATAGTTGTTGCCTTTACTTTCCCTTGCGACTTTTGCCTCTACAGTTTGGTGCAACTACCATAGCTTCTCTGGTTGATTGGTTGGTTGGCAACTGCCAGGGTCACTAATGCCGTCAACGTCAAGCAACATCCACCAACTGCAAAATCATTTAACCCCACAAACACTGTCCGCTTCAGGTGCTGATTTTCTTCTGCCGCGGTGTTTTGTCTCTCCCTCCTCTCGTCATTCTTGCCTCTCCTCTCTTCTGTGGTTTCTGCCTTTCCTTTCTACTGCAGCTGCTGCGTCTCCTCTCTGCTGCAGCTGCTTCCTCGTCTCTATGCTTCAACTCAAGCCCTCCTACTGGTATTTGACGCTGTGCCTTCTAGTCGTTTAGCATATTTTTTCACCCCCCCTGTAGCTAACTCTTCAGCTGGATTTTTCTTATCCACCGAATCTCTCTCTCTCTCTCTCTCTCTCTCTCTCTCTCTCTCTCTCTCTCTC
>JAYMFT010217729.1:0-11405 GCA_038088735.1 Panulirus argus
CCATATATATATATATATATATATATATATATATATATATATATATATATGACTCGCCGGAGGGACTGGACTCCTTCTTCGATAGATACGTTTGCGGACGACGCCGAGGCCACAAGGGAAGTAGAATGCGAGGAGGATTGCATTTGCCTACAAAGGGGACCTCGACAGACTTCAAAGTTGGTGTGATACATCGGTGATAGAATTTACCCCTAGTAAATGCAAGGGATTGGCTGTGTGAAAGAGGTCCTTCGATGCGAAAATTGTCTAACAGGAAATGCAGTGCGGGAATCCATGTATGAGAGGGACTTGGGAGATGACAATCTACCTAACTAATTGCCGAGTCGCACGGAAGGAGAACAATAGAGGAGGCGAAATGCCTGATAGCTATAACAACTACGTTCTAGTATTTAGATAAAGAAATATTGAGTAAGTATTCGTAAACATTTTTCCTTCTCTTTTTTTTTTTTTATTTTCCATAATTCTCTCTATATTTCAATTGAAGCCCGGCCTTGATGTGGACTTTTGTCCGTGACTGGAGCTTCCAACGTTAAAGAAAAAAAAAAAAATCCCACATTAGGCCAGAACTAGAATGCACTTCTCGAGTTTGGTCACCTCCGCACCTGAAGAAGCACAAAGAGCTGATAGAGAAGGTCCAGAGGAGGACAGCAAAGATCCCACTAGAATTAAGAGAAAGCTGAGCTACAGGAGGAGCTTAGATGCCTTGAATTTGTCCACGATGGAAGAGAGAAGAGCAAGAGGTGACCTGATCACAAAATTTATAAGTTTACAGACCGGTTTGATTACGAAGAGAGGACAGTTTGAGAGATGTAGGAATAAGAGCACGCAGAGGACGTAGCAAAGAAAACAAGCCAGAAATTAGCTGGGGAAAAAAAGATATAAAGAAGGACTTTCATAGAGTTCCGGAGCGGCGCATGAATGGGGAAAACAAAAATATGAATAATGAATTATGACGTTACGGACGTGGAGAACATGAAGAAGTTTGAGAGATTGTACAGTAGTAGAGAATGTTCAAGAGATTTTTTTTTTGGGGGGAGGGGGCGCGCTGGCCTCACAAGTGTACAACAACTTCCCTCCCTGTACAGAACGGTTGAGTATTTACACACACACACACACACACACACACACACAGAGGCGGGAACCCCACCATTAGCAGGTGTGATTAGCTGGTCTTCCTAATGGCCTTCCTGGAGGATTTGTCTTAAATTGTCAATATAACATTTCCTTCAGTCTGGCTCACAACGCTTGTACCCCCCACCCCCTCCCTCCCGTCCCCTCTCCCTCCCGCAGTACACTCTCTTTCTCGTGCATTTTACTCTCCCTTCCTCCTTGTTACTCTCTTCTTCTACCCTCCCGCTTCCCTCTTCTGGTCTTCCATCTAACCCTTCCTCCCTCCTCATAATCTCCCTCCGTCTCCCGATCTCCTTCTCGTGACTCCTCTCTCCCTCCTTCCTTCTTTTCCTCACTCTCTCCCTCCCTCCCGTTGCTCTACCTTCCCTCTTAATACTCTCCCTTCCCTTTCCTACCGTTAGTCGTCCCTCTCTCCCTCCCTAGCCTCCCTCCCTCTATGAACGCCCGCCGCTCAGTGGTCGGCCGGTAACGATAGATAGATGGAGATGATAGACACCACCCCTCCTCCTCCGAGGACCTCGTCGGCCAATCAGCGGTGAGAGGGAAGGCGCTCGCCCCGCCGATTGGCGGAGAGGGTACAGCGGGGTTTGTTGCGTCTGTGGGCCAGTCATTGCAAGTGGCCGCATCTGATTGGCGGGTGCAGAAGTGACCGTAATGTAACGTCACATCTGATTGGCGGGTGCAGAAGTGACCGTAATGTGCCGTCACATCTGTACTTAAATCATGATCCATTATTTTTTTGTCATTTCTCGGGCTGAAACGTTTGATAGTCATCCCCAGACGTGGTAGGAAACGTTCGCTAGCCATCTCAGACGCGGGTTGAAACGTTTGCAAGTCCTTAGACAAATTGAAATGTTTGCTACTCATCCCCGGACGTGGTTTGAAACGTTAGCTAGTCATCCCTAGACATGGGCTGAAACGTTTGCTAGTCATCCTCAGATGCAGATTGAAACGTTTGTTAGTCGTGCTCATTTGATTTACACATGTTGACAGTGACTTGTAAATTGCTGTATTTTACAAATATTGACACACACACGCCAGATCGACGTTTTAAAGCTGATTACAACGTTTACAGTAAAAGATACGTGGACACACACACACACACACACACACATACACATACACATCTCTCTGTTCCCCCTCCCCTCTCCCCCCCCCTCGCTTGACACAGAAGCGAAACACTTGAGTTGCAAGTGTTGGGTCTGTCAGTGAAAAGAAACACTTGAGTTGCAGGTGTTGGGTTTGTCATTAATAAGAAACACTTGAGTTGCGAGTGTTGAGTCCGTCCTCGATAAGAAACACTTCAAAGTTGCACCTCGTTAGTGTGTCACTGATGAAAAACAATTGAGTTGCATGTCTTGAGTCTGGGAACGACGAGAAAACACTTGTGTTGCGGGTGATGGAGTCAGTCAGTCAGTCAGTCAGTCAGTCAGCCAGAAGAAACACCTGAGTTGCAGGTGTTTCAGTTAATCAATGAGGCGGACTTTGGCGGCGCGAGCCTTGCGGCATAGCGCTATGCGGCAGAAGAGCGCCGCCGCTGTGCCGCACCGTTGCGCTTTGGCTTATATTCTGTGTTTCTGTGGCACACTTGTGTTACGCCGGTGTTTCATGATGCTGGCGCCCTAACACTCTTGGATGTGTTGCTAGTGTGTGTGTTAGGCGTTACGGCTTTGTGAGAGAAGTGTGTGTGTGTGAGTGTGTGTGTGTGTGTGTGTGTGTGTGTGTGTGTGTGTGTGTATGTGTGTGTGTGTGTGTGTGTGTGTCTTATTGGACTCCGCCTGCAAGAGGTAACGTCGCGAGTGAAAAGTCACCTTTGGCGAGGCTGTGCCATTCGGAGAACAGTCTCATCAAAGAATTTCTCACTTCAAAAAAATCTACATTTACCTGCTACTTGTAGTAGCCCAGCCTTGAGCTGCAGAAGCCCCCGGAAAGAAATCCTGGGTCACTCCAGAACTCTTGCTTCGCGAAAGAGTTCCACGAAAACAAAATGAAAATAATTTTTTGAATAATTCTTTTAAGATGACAAAGGACTGACCAAAGACAAGTCAAAAGAGAAGTTCAGTTCGGGGGTTTGATACAAGGAATAGATGGCGAGCCTTACGATCGCCGGGTACAGCAATGTCTGCGGGAAGGAACGAAGACGTTCCAGAGGTTCCTCAAGATAACTTCACCGGCAAGACAAATGACGTACGGCCACAGTCTTCGGGTCCTCAATTGAAAACAGCTAAAATAAGTCTTCCTACGCCAATGATGGGGAAAAATTGAGGACGGAAAATATATGAAAAAAAAAATCACTGAATGACCTGAATGCAGTACGAAAAATCCTACGGACCGTCCGGGGTATAAAAGATGATGGAAATGGCCGTCAACAAAGCTTCCAGAGTGTCAACAAGAAGACAACCCGGGCTGGAGAGGCTGAGGGAGGAAGTGGCGTCCGGGAAATTGTGCAAACGACCGTGAAAAGAATTGTTTGCCAGAGATGTTTGGTGTGTGTTAATGTAGCGGAGTGAGAGGTGGGGTGAGCTGGGTGGGAGGTGAGATGGGTGGGTGGTGAGGTGAGCCGGGCGGGAGGTGAGATGAGGTGCGGTTAGGTGAGCCGGGTGTGAGGTGGGATGGGTGGGCGGTGAGGTGGGAGGGGGTGAGGTGAGGTGAGGTGAGGTGAGCCGGTTGTGAGGTGGGATGGGTGGGCGGTGAGGTGGGAGGGGGTGAGGTGAGGTGAGGTGAGGTGAGGTGAGGCGAGGCGAGGAGACTGGCGGGAGGTGAGTTGAACAGGGAGAGAGATGAGGTGAGATGAGCCGGGAAGTGGGTGAGGCCTAGGCCAAGCCATGGTGGTAAGAGGGAAGATGGAAGCCTTCGTAATACCTACCTGGGAGGGTTCGGGCTGGTTGATAGTGACGGGCGGGGATAGTGATGAATGGTGAAGGTGGGGATGGATGGTGAGGGGTGTTGATGGAGAGGGATGGTGAGGAGCGGTGACTGGGAGAGATGGTGAGGGGTGGTGACGGGCAGGGATGGCGAATGGGAGTGACGCAGTCAGAGGCTGAAGTTATAAGTACAAACAATGAATACACTGGGGTTATAACAAGGGGAGAAGGCGTTAAACAGACACTGTTTGTACAGACATTAAAGGTTGTTAACGACGTTCACAGTGGCTGGAATGGGGCTGTTCTTGTAGCGGTCTGTACCAGCTCGAATGATCTCCATTCCGCTGTAGCGCCGAACTGCAACCTGAGGGACGATGGTACTCTGGTGGCAGGAGGTGACGGGGACGAGGATGGTGTAACAGCTTCTTCCTGAACTATCGGATTATGTGTGCGTGTGTTTCATTGCCTGTTTGCGGAATATTCACACTCGTGGGGCCACACCTTTTAACATTTCCATCATAAAGACTTGAAAATATTCCAATGCTATCCGCACCTACTCCTTCTCCTCTCAATACTCTCCCCAACGCTGTTGCTGAAGACATGTTTCAGCTCAGCGTTCCAGGCCTTTCCCTCGCCTAGTTTCCTATTAGGTTTCGGGATTGTGTAGAGTCCTACTGGGTTTCGAAGATCTGGTCTAAGTTAGCGTTGATCTGCCTCCTGGGAATTTAAAGGGTCGTTCTCTTGTCTACCCTAAGCCTCCCATCCTCCCGTGTGTGGGAGATCGTGTAACTTTCTCTTTTCCTCGTAACTCACCTAACTTAGATTCTGGCACCGTCCTCGCTGCGCTCCGCTGAACTTTCTCCAGTAGTTTTTTGTGTTGCCTCAAATGAGGAGACCAAACTTCTGATGTATACTTTATCTTGGAGTGAACACAATACACGTTAGTGTATACATCTCGCTCCCTAACTGCCAAACGTCAGATTTGACACGGACTTAAAGCGTAGTTTGCTCTTCTCGTTTTCTTCCAACTGCGATTTTCCGGTCACATGTTCGGCCGTCGACTCCAAGGTCTCGCTAACAGAATGATGCTGTCTTTCAGTCCACGTAAGCAGGCCACTTTCCCCTTTCCCTAACGCCAGCCTGGAAATTCAGCTCAATTCAGTCTCCTTAGAGAAAATCCATCAAAGGCTTTCCTGCTGTCCAAAATACTTAGAAGACCATCCACTCATCTCACTTTTATTAGAGATAGTTTCGTCTCACACAGACGTTTAAGAGGTTCGTCGTTTATCACCACCTCTTTCTTATCCTATAATGTCAGTTGATTAGTCCTTACTGGTGAAAAAGTCCTGTATAAGTTTTCTGGTACACTTCGGTACTCTGAAGGTCATGCAACACACTGACACACGTTTGTAATTCAGGGCTGCCTCCATGTCACCCTCTTTAAAGACTGTTATTCCATTTCGTCTCCTCCATTCCGTTGGAGCACTAACCTCATCAAGTGAGGTCTTAAACAACATCCTCAGCAACCTGACCATGGCCTTTACACATGCTCTTAGTATACAGATGGTATGTTACCATCTGGACCAAGAGCCTCGTCCTGCTTCTCCAAGAACCGTCGTACGTCTCCATTTTTAATGTCAGTCTTTACCCATGCATCATGAGCCTCCCAGGCAGGTAGTGCTGGAAGACCCTAATCTTCTAAGATGAATGCTCTCGGAGCTTTGGGTTCAATTCTTTTACATGTACCCCAGCCTGTTCGTAGCTTTCCCCTCCGAGTTCTTAAGTCTGTTTGCTCCTATACTGATCAAATTTCCCCCATACCAATCACTGGGAGTGATCCTTTCATATATCAACGATATGGCTTTTATACACATTCTGTTTTCTGTCGTTGTCTTCATGTAATGATTTCCGGCCTTCCTGAACCATTCACACGTTACTTGGTTTCTGTGTTTCTTAACTTTCTTTCTACATTGTATATCGATACTTCTTTGGCTGTTGACATATTCAGTTATGTAAACCATTCATGATATCTTTCTGCTGACTCTTTCTGTACATTCCTTGTTTATCTATCCACCACCTACTTCCTGTTTCATACGATCTGTTGTAATTCTGCCCTTAAATTCTACAAATTTGCCTACTAACCTGTCTTCTTAAAGTCTCTGTTCCGGTATTCAAAGCTTCCTTCCGTAGACTTTATCCAGTTGGTTTAGATTTGTGTCCTATACTTGGACACTTTCTTTCCATACGTATTCCACCTACAGAACTAAACGATCTTTCTCACAAATGGAGTTACGCAAGAATGCTTGAGTCTGAAGGTTACTCGGTGACCTGCCGGCGCAAAACGTTCTCTTGTACCAACTCTCGGCCACCTCGAATCTCCATACGTTTTCACCCTGTGTTTGAGAGTTCCTGAGAATGAGAACTTTTCCGCTATTCTGCATGGCTAGCGTTGTCGCATCCTGTAGCAACGTTCTGCAGCAGCATCCTACTGCAGCGTTCTGTCGAAACATCGCTTCAGGCGGTAACGACCTGCAGCGACATTCTGATTACTAATTCACCCTTCATAAATAAATGGTTCGGGCTTTTGTGTCCTATTTCCAGGATAGTATATATTTAGGACAATTAGCCACACCTTGTCAGTTAGTATGTTCCGTAACGTATACTGTCCAAAGGGCGCTGTGGTTGCCATTACCTCGTAAGACATAATAATTTTCCCAAGAGAAATTATCAAAAACTGAGTCCAACCTTCCCAATCCTTGCTATTGTATATCCCTCAGGGAAAATTACATGCAATTCAATTTCCTCAGTGAGTTTAACCGTAAACATGTCTTTGATGTCTGACTTAATCTCACGCACGCCGTATTCAGATCCAAGTTGCTTACCATTTCCCACCAGTCCTTAGCTATTTGCATACACTATTTTAGTAAGAAAGTTGTATTGTTATCAATTCTTGTTCCAGCAGTGCCCACGGGGACTTGGGCAGGAGGAGACTCCCTCTGTTGATATTCCATCTCTAATCTTTTTTTCCTTTTTGCTTCCTTTATAATCTCTTTGATTTTCTTCACATTCTATCCTCTTTCGTCTTTGATAAACAATCTTCCGAGTATCGTACTGATCATTTGTTCGTTTGTGGGTCTGTCCCAGCACTCTCATTCTGGTTCCCTCGGGCCTGAATATATCCTTTGATGGCCGTCCCCTGCTGCTGCTGCTGCTGCAGCTCTTCTATATTCCCCTGAATAATCCTGCCTCTCCAGTCGTCCCCTTCTCGCCTCCAGAATCCCCGTCCATCCTCGACCCATTATGTTCCTGTACACCAAACATCATGACGGATCTGCATCTGTCCTCGCGTCCTGCCATTCTGGCAACATTTGCTTGTGTCGTGTTGCTTCCTGTCCCCCTCAGTCCACCACGATCCACCTTCCTTAGTTCTTCGTGGCCCACATCTCTACCCTTCAGCTCAACCAGTAAATCCTCTCTCAGCTTTAACTGTCCTTTTCTCAGTCCCTCGCAGTTTTATAAACTCCTTAATACCACTGCTCTCCTAGTACCCACCAAACTTTAGTTAACGCCAACGTTCTGTTAGATTTCTCAGGACCTCTTCTCTTGTTTGGTTTCGTCTGGTTTCCTGACAATTCCCCTCGCCCTCAGGGGACTCAAGGTCCACCTACTCCACCCTTGCTGTTGTTTTCCAGGTACCCTTAGCACTCATAGTCCTGGGATACTGTGCCTCCCTGCTCTTCCAGTCTGTTTGTGAATCAGTTTGTTTAACTGGTGGACCACAGCTCCCCATCTTGGCTCTTATCAGTTCCATGAAGTTTATAGTTTTATTGCCATGTTCATGTATGCCGCGGCCTCGAACGGCCTGAGTGAGGAGAGGAGCAACACGATAGTTTGGTCCCAGGCCGAACTAAGGGGAGCGGTTGGGGTAGATGACGTCCGAAACTATCGGAAGGCAAACGTGAGGTAAGGTAAGGTCCCAGACCCAGCTGGGAGGGTTGAAGACTTCAGAACCCAGCGTGAGGTATAAGTTCCACTTGTCCTGCGCGTCGTCTGTTCTCAATTTAAATCTAGGGACTTTTTTCTTAGTGTCATGGCTCGAGTTGCTCTGCAGTGGTGCAGTTGATCATGTCACTTTCCTTGCACACCTGTTGCACACTCCCTCTCACATCCTCTCCAGTAATGTCACTGTGTGTGTGTGTGTGTGTGTGTGTGCAAGTGATTTCTATAGCATGTTTAGGAGTATACATATGAGAGAGAGAGAGAGAGAGAGAGAGAGAGAGAGAGAGAGAGAGAGAATATCTGAACCAGCCCCTGAGGTAGGGATACCAACGGGGATAGTGTAGTCCCGTCTGCTGGTACCGGACCGGGACTGTGCTCGCTGCACCACCCCCTCCTCTCACAACCTCAGCCCTCTACACGAACTCCCGGGGAAGCCCTCACAAAAGTTCGCTCCCCTCTCGGTTCCCTTTCTGCCAAAGAAGAGAGGGATGTCATGCACCCATTTCATCATTCATGTGTGGCCAAATTCGTTTATTTAAATATTTACATGCGCGTTGTTTTATCATCCATTTTCTATATTCATAGTCGCGATTCACATGTAAATATTTTGATGGATTGTCGGCAATTTTTATTGCTTTCCCAGTGCATCATCTATCCCGTATGTCTCTGCACCGGTGCTTCTCTTCCCCAAGATTGATTTGTGCTGGGAACCCCGGCAAATTCATTGTGCACCCCATACTCATCCTGTGAGCGGTAGCGCAAAAGGATTACAGAGGTTACAAATGGTCATAGTCAGACCTATGTGGGTTGCTATTTCATAGGATGTTACAATTCATAACAGGTATTTCATTACATACATTACATAGTTTCGTATGGTAAGTTCTACCCACTAGATGCAAAAAGTGGATAAAAACTTAAGATTTCAGGTCTCTTGTTATCAACATTAAGGTGGTATGACATTTCTTGCAGGCTTTGTTTAGATCTATCCCTAAACGGCTCTATTTTTTCACATTCTAAGACATAGTGTTCTAGTTTATGTCTAAATCTTTGACCACAAACTTTACAGTTTACACGATTAACATCTCCAGATGAGAAAAAGCGCCAGAAGTACCTATAGCCTAGCCTTAGTCAAGCAATTACAACATCATGTAATCTGCTGATCTTATTACTTTTTCCATATACGTGTTTTACTTTACATATTTCACTGTGATGGAAAACGTTTCTACTTGTGCTTATCTGAACTCGTCTTCGTGCTTCAAAGGGGTCACTTAGTTCCTTTCTAATTACAGTTTTGAGGCTTCTAATTGACAACCCGATGTTGTTTTCAACATCACCTTTACTAAGTGCAAGTTTGGCTAAAGCATCAGCTTTGTCATGCTCACGGAGGCCTATATGAGAGGATATGCATAACAATTTATTTGAATCCCTTGAGCAATAATGTCTGAGCATTTGTGTCTGGCTTCAGAGACTGGCATATGACATTCCGATCTCGGGGTGTTAAGTGCAAGTAGTGAAGATGAAGAATCAAAGATAATTAAACTTTCTGTGGCAGTGATTTCTACCTTCTCAAGAGAAATAAGTACGGCGAACAGTTCCGTTTGTAGAGTAGATGTCCAGCTGTTGATTCTCACATTTTTCTCTAGTCTGTTACCTTTAGGCTGGATCACAATATTGGGCAGCGCTGCCTACCCTGCCAGTGGCAGAGTCGCGAGAACCGTCAGTACAGATGCTTGAGGAGGTCGTCCACCTTAGAGCGTCTCGCTGAGCAAATTACGTCATTGTTTGCTTGGTGTCTTGTGCTTCGAGTGTCCGTCACACCAGGTCTGGGCGGCGGCCATCGATCTGTGGATCCGGGCGGGCAGGCCTGCCTCCCTGCCCTACCCTGCCACCTCTGTGTCCACACACACACACACACACACACACACCACACACGCAGACGAGCACAGACAGGCAAAGAGAAAGACAGACGGGTAAAGGGACACACATAAAGACAGACATATAGACAGGAGCCATCTGTATCACCTGACGCGTCACGACGACACAGGTGTGTTACACTCGTGCAAAAGTCGTGTCTCTGTTCCTGTCGTCGTCCCCTTCCTCCCTACTGCACCAGCGTCGTCGTCCGCGTCCCTCCTGCTGCACCAGCGTCGTCGTCCCCGTCCCTCCTCCTGCACTAGCGTCGTCGTCCCCGTCCCTCCTGCTGTACCGGTGTCGTCGTCACATCACTGTTCACGATACCCTCCCATGAGTAGAATGAAGCAGAGTTAAGAGGGAATCACCAAGCAAGGCTCGTACCTGCACGTTCATTTTGGACACTGCTGAATATTCACTCCTCTCTGTCCAAGTCGCGTGGTGTATATAAAGTCTTGATCACCAGACTGTAGCAATTTGCTCGTTTAATGTATAGAGTTATGAGCAGAAGAAAAAAAAAATTGCCTGGTGACTCAAAAATAGCAAATTAAATAGATCAAAAGGCGAGGTAGCATTTTAGAACAGGCGGGATCACTCTATTAACTGTGGGGTTCTACCTTCTTTGATCCCAGAGCCACCCTCCCGCCCCTCCACCTCTCCCCGCCCAACAACACTCCGCTCGCGAAATGTGATTCTGTGTGTCGAAGTCTCCGTTACCAATGTGACGTTGCTAGCCGGGCTTGGCGGGAGCTTCTGTAGTTCTCTGGCCTGAGATTTTTCGGTCGAGCGTGTTTGGCGAGGGATTTTCCTCTCTCTGAAGCCATCGGCAGCATCTCATTTCTCGTAAGTTTGCCAAAAGATATATATCTCTTCTCTTAAGGAATGTGGCGCCAGGTCCTTATCTATTTGAGCTTCTGGAGAGTTTTTCGTCCCTTTTCTTAAACTTTGCTACAACAATCTGTTACAGTTCGAGTCTTTATTTTTCTCTGCCTACACAAAAGACTAAAATTTTGTTGACTATATTTCTATTCCTTTTTCCTCTTCCCTCCATTAATCTGCACCTGACTGTAAGGGTCAGGTCAGAGGTAAGTAGCGCCAAAGGTGTACTGATGATGGGGGTGCAGTGAAGATGGCTTTTGACCTGACCTGTAAGGGCTAGAGGTCAAAGAACAGCATTTACGAGGATGTCGAATAGATGCGTTTGACCTAACCCGCAGGTTTATGATTACCCGAAGACCAGCTACCATGAAAGAGTCCTGGTTTTACCCTGGATCCGTTTCTGAAGGCTCTTGCAGCCCAAGGCTGCGCTACTTCCAGTAGCAGGAAAATGTAGACTCCTTTAGAGTGAGAAGTTCTTTAACAAGACCGTGCTCCCAATGATGTAACCTCGCCAAGATGATTTTTCATTCGCGGTGTAACCTCTTGCATGCAGAGTCTGGTAACACCACCCGACCTATGTAAATATATATATATATAAATATA
>JAYMFT010217740.1:0-11405 GCA_038088735.1 Panulirus argus
TTTCATGCGTCATGTAAGAGAGAGAGAGAGAGAGAGAGAGAGAGAGAAAGAGAGAGAGAGAGAGAGAGAGAGAGAGAATGTGAATATTTATCCTTAAGGGTAGGAACATCCTAGAGTGGTTCCCGATGACGAGTGACCTGAGGGATGCAGGCCCAGGAATTAGGATAGCGCTGTTTATGTGTTTTACGAGCGACTGCCTACTGCTGCTATTAATAGCCGGCCGGCCTTCGCCTCACTCGGAGGACACTGGCCTCAAGGAGAAATTTATTACCTCAGACATCTATCCCAACGCCCTCACTCCCTCTCCTCCTTCCTTGACTTGCTATAGCCGACTCTCACTGATAAAAGCAAACACCTTCTTTGTCCTTGCCAACATCATGGCTTTCACGTTACCAAAGGCACTCGTTAATATTAAACTAGTTATCTGGCGTTTGTGAGAGAGGGGAGAGATAAGTGGCGTGTGTGAGAGAGATGCGGGAGATAAGAAGAGATGCGGGATGTTCCCACGCTTCATATCAGGGTGCGAGACAAAGTTCCCTTCCCCATCACTAGAGGCAAGGTCTCTTAGAACACTATCATAGTTCGGCTCGTGAGGACGCACATATATCCTCCAGGAAATTCGAGAAAACGTTGTGCAAGAAAATAAACGGATACGAGAGAGAGAGAGAGAGAGAGGTTTTGATAAAATAAGTTCGCGAATACGGTAACAGGTTTATGTGCTGGTAGCGATACGCGACATATGCAGAAATCGACTGTGCGTGCACACATACAGGAGGAGAAGGATAAGTTGTGTGTGTGTGTGTACACCCAGTGGAGCCACCACGCGTGTCCAGGAGCCAATCAGCTGATCCACCCACACCCTCCACTCATCGTGTCCACACACTAATATACTTTCCCTACTCACACCATCACAACATCCCTAACAGGATACGATTCTCGCTAAAGGCTACTTATTGTGCCCTGGGGAGAGCTGCATACGACACACATATAAGGAGGAAGAGGAGAGGGGCTTTTTATCACACCCTCAATAAACACACACGCCCTTGTCCCACACACATTCATTTCTATTTCCATGTTGCTAATTTGCTTGGGAATGCTTTACAAATAAACACTCCATGTCGTTGTAAAGCACGTTACAACCACCCTCCCCTCCTGTCCTGCGTCGTTCCGGGATAAGATACGGCCATCCTCCCCCTGACTTGGGACATTACGAAGAACGGTACGACCACCTTCACTATCGTCACAGATAAGCTAACCACCACTATCAACCTTACTGATTTCCCATTCTTCATAATTTTCATGTTTTTTGTTTCACCTTTCATACTGACCGCTTTTAATCTTTTCAGCGGTTAATCTCTATTTCGGCTCTTTAAACTGCGTTTGATATTTCACTTAACATCATTTACATATTACGTTGTCTAAAATAGCATGTCAGTCTTAGTTACTTGCTCATGCCACATGTATGTACATACCATGATGAGAAATATTTGAATGTCGTAACAGCAGTTACACTTACTAAATTAGCTTTTACTAAAGGTTTATCAATTACAATATGAAATATAATACTAATAAAAAAACTGCAACCAAGAAATGAAAAATATGAAAAACACTAACAAGGCCAGTCACGACATAACTAAAATTCCTGTTGTTTATTCACATATGACTTGATAAATAAGAAAAAGAATCTAAGGTTTTCGCAGTCACCCATACGAATAACACGCGAGCCTTCCACAAAAACCCGTCAGTTCAACATGGTTGCGTCTGACCAGGACTTTATGACCTGTATCAATGGCATCAGAGGACATTCTGGGTAAGACCTAATCCACTAAGGTACCCGTAGGCTTAGGCACTTAACAAATCCCACGCGTCATCTTGAAGCTTCAGCTGGTGACTATGTATGTATTAGGTCCACCTCAATACATGGTGACCAGCAATCCACATGCATAGTCCACATCAGGACCCGGTGACCAGCAGGTCATATACATACTTCACTTCAGTATTTGGTGACCTGCGGCCATACAGAGGGTTTTCCTGAGAACTAGATGACCTACTAGTCACATATAAAGCCCACTTCCGTAACTGATAACCTGGGAGCTAAGCATTAAGTTTACTATAGTACTTGGGGGCCTGTCTGACATGCATCACGTGCAGACGTTACCTGTAGGGACATCCAACACACGCAGAAGGTGCACGCGTGACACGAGAGGACCCGAGAGAGACCTGAAGGCCACCGACCATAACGGCCGCGGGCCTTGGACTAAACTGCATCACCAACGGTTTGCATACCTGGAGTCAGCTGCCGGGAATAAGTATCCTCCTCACTGCCTGTCGTCCACGGCACACATTTTGCTCACACTGTTCGAACACTGGAGTCGACAACACCGTAAAGATTCATCGTTTGAACCATCACTCAGGTTTGTGTCATCTGTAGCCAGCAGTATGGCCCATATCCCTTTTACAGCAGCACCCAGCGACTGTATATAATCCACGAGATCAAGCTGTCTCCGAATGACAGACGTGACGAGGGTGCAGGGGTGGGAGAAGCAGCAGATGGAGCAGCAGCAGCGTCACTACACACTCGAGCGCATATAAGCGCGGCTCTTCCACTACTACTCCAGCATCCCAACTGCCGCCACTCACCATGGCCGCCGCTTGTTACTCTAAGCCCGCCCTCCCTCCATGGGACCCCGAGTTGCCAACGCGCTCACCACATATACAATATTTCATTTTCATACAGTACAGAAGTATTTAGTATTTCAGCTCAATGTTTCATTGGTTAAAAAAAAAAATCGACATAAACGAGTAGAAAAGGCAGCTGTGCCCAAAGGTCTGGGAGGAGCACTAGAAGAGAGGTCTAAACTGGTCCCTGACGTCATGCTACGGTCGCTACACTGCCGAAAACACTTGCCAGCTCTCGCTATACTCCCGTCTCCCGTGGGCCTCCCCGCTAAACATAACCAAAACATCCCTACTCTGCTGGGGACTCGGACAGCTCGCTCATGACCTTAGGAGAAAGCAGGAGTAGGAGAAGCGGCTGCCCCGATCCCGCAGGAGTCCCTCACGTGGACGGAGCAGATGTACGTGTGTGTGTGTATGTGGCGAGAGCAGGGAAGCCAGGGTGTTCGCCACCACTGTCCGTAATTCACATTCATCCACCACATCCCAACGTTATTCACCCGAGTCAGCCTCCGTCCACTCCCGTATCTTTCCAGCAATCGCTGAGTTCTCCACCAGCATCCTCTCCCACGATCAAACCCGAACACCTGTGAGGCTCGCCCACGTCCACCACACTGCTCCACTTTCTCCACCAACATGGACAATCATTTCCGAAATTATCTACCCTTAGCAACCCCGGAACACCAGGCGAATCGTAAACTAAATCATATTTAATTATTTTATTTATAAGTACCCTAGGACCTCCTTAAAGAGTCCTGGTGTTACCTAAAGACCTCTCCCAAGGGGCTACTGTAGCTCAAGGATGCGCCACTTCTAGAAGTAGGGAAATGATGGACTCCTTTTGACTGAGAACTTCCTTTGGTCACCAGACAGTGATAAACCCTCGCCTAAGGTGACTTTTCATTCGCTGTGTCATCACAGGAGGGAGGACTCCAGCAACAAACCCCCCCCCACACACACATATATATATATATATATATATATATATATGTGTGTGTGTGTGTGTGTGTGTGTGTGTGGTATACGAGGTTATACACCATACGGTACTCCTGTTACTACTGAAGTGTGATCTCACCTTCATATATATAGTATACGCTGGGATCAGGTTTTTTCTAATGCTCATAAAACTGAATGCGACATATAAATCTATCTTCTCTAACCCAGGCTGGTCATTCACAAGCAAACATAAAACTTCCCATACCACATCACCTACACTCAACAGCACCTAAAATCTGAACCAACTCACACCTGGCAACCCCTCGGTCATACGCACAACACCCACAACCTGCATCTTAAAACCACCTCGATATAATCTCCACCTACATCTAGGGTTAACCAAGGTATCCCACTCGCGTCCACATCCACCTCAACTCGCTGCCCCTTACCTAACGGCCTGTTCTCACCTATGTCAACCTACATTCACACCCACACCCACACCTCCTTTCCATCCTGGCCAAACGGACGACTCCCTTTCGGCAACTCGCCGTCTACAAGAATCAGAATCCCTCCGTATCCTCCGGAGATTTTCGACCATCCGCGTGCGAGAACTGCTTCAAGAGGGCGTGGGTGTTGGCACTTTGCATACACGCCTACGCCTGGCGACACCTGTAATCTGCTACCTACACAGCCGTCCTGACCGACACGCGAGACCCACAGAACATATGCTACTCGAAACGGCTGTTACTGGTTTGGATGGAGGCCAACCCCATAAACCAGGGAAGTTCTTAGGGTAGTGTTACGATCACCCCCCCCCTCTCAAACCCCGGCAACCTGTGCCGCCAGAGTGAAGGTGGGGAGGAGGGTTGAGGGAGGAGGGGGGGGAGGGGGCTTCGCCCACACCATACTTAACAAGGGTGGCGCAGGGCCGGCCATCACAAATACCTGCCCAAATTCAGCGGTGGGGCGGCAAGGGCAGGTAGGAGGCTGGTCGGTAGCCGCTGGACGCGGGGGCAGATTATGCCCATTCATTGCCACCCACAGCCGCCCACCCGGTACCACTACCCGCCGCCCCATCTACCTAACTCACGTGCTTACCCCAAGTGCTGGGAAATATCCAGCCCAATTTGATCTCAAGCTCTTTTATGAGTATTTAACTACTAACAATCATGATCTCCCAGTTCTGTGATATCTGTAATATTTCAACAGTGTATTTTCAGCAGAATGGCTTCGTACAGGAAATTAATCAACATTCATTTATTCATTCGTCTACTGACTCGTTTACTTACAGGCAATTGAAGACTCTTCCATCCCTACCCCAAGCATGGATACACAACACACACTCTGTGGGAACCATCAACCCACACTACAGTGTGTCACCATGAAATGCTGATAAATGTTATCTACACAACCACGCCCTCCGCCTGCTCCGCCAGAGTTCAGGAGGCACACCCGGCCGCCCCCCCCCCTCCCGAGTGGAATAATCCCAGCCACTAGGCGCACCTCCTTTACTCCTGCAGGAACTCCCACTGATGACAGTAAGGACTGCTGGGAAGGTGGTTGGGGGGGGAGGCACTGAGCGGGAGGTCTGGTGGCGCTCGCGGCACTTGAGACGCAGGCTACGAGGCCCGTCAGCTGGCCATCCCCGGCAACAAGAGCGTACAACACCTGACGGTGGTGTGTGTGTGTGTGTGTGTGTGTGTGTGTATGTGGGGGAGGGGGAGAATGAGGAGGCGGCGGCGGCCTGCTACTCCACCCACTGCGTCCACCTGTTGACCCCGCCTGCCGCGCCCTGCCCTACGTCACGCCTCCACCCTCGACACACCCACCGAGCTCTCCACCATAGGTGGAATCGCGGTCCACGGACACTCCCCGCGCCTCTGTCGCCTACAGAGTGACCTCTGGGCAGGAAAACTAAGCCATCTGCCTTGGCGCTGTCCCGCCACACACACACACACACACACACATATACACACACATCCCATCCACCAATCCGGCACCATAACGAACAGCCCATCATCCTCGACCAACGATGGTCCGCCCACACTGACCACCGACCCTAATGTGGCATGACAGAGCTGGGGGGAGGGGAAGCCTGTCCTACATATTCACACCACGAGGCTCGCTATTATTCACGTCTGACCCCTGCAGCAAGGCGAGAGGTCCCCCTGACTAGGGCCTGTGAGGGGCTAAGACCGGACTATTCCCCCGGTAAGGGTATGGCATGGGAGGAGGAGGAGGTTCTGAATGGGGAATTCCCCACTGGTGGCCAACGTCCCCGCCACAACCAGCGACCAAACTCGGGCTACACCGACGACTAGCAGCCAAGGGGCCACATGCCTGCCATTTCGCATACATTTTCGGCGGTGGCGGTCACTCACTTTTTTAATTTATTCTTTTTAAGTGGGTGGTCAAAGGAAGTTAGGTGGGTGAGGAGGGTGGAAGGATGCTGGGCAAGGGAAAATACGGCCTGGAAACTAAGTAGTCAAAGAGCAAGCAAAGCCTTTAGGCGAAACGATGTGAAATCACTACAAGTAGATCTATGTATCGTCATATTATTATGTAAGAAGAACCATATATATATATATATATATATATATATATATATATATATATATATATATATATATATATATATATGGTTCCACTTACAGGATCAGTAGACACCTTGTTATTGTGGCCAGACTTGGGCTGGTCAATAAGATAGTCATGGGAGTTGGCCCCTCCTGTTGATAATGAACCCAACAAACGTCACCTTTTCTGGCACAGTTACTCCCTTCCTCGCCCTGCAACATCATGCATTTAAATGTTGTGAAATTAGAGTTCAGTGACTATTCTTTACAAGATATGAACAATCATTTCACTGTAACAATGATGTCCCTCGGATATCTGAAAAGCATTCATCCTAGTTTATTGCGAATAGTTCACTTGTTATAAATAAACCTTGATACACAATAATCCGATTATTGTTATCGACTCTTATAAACGGTCCACTTACCAAGTGAAGTGATGAATAATTGATTCAATGTTGCCCTGTTCCTTTTCAATTTTTTTCTCTATTCGTAACCTGTAATGTAATTCAGTTACGTTTCTTTCCCTCAGTTCGTAACTTGTAATGTAATTCATTCACAGAGTTCCAATATTCTCTGCGCTGCGCCACTCCCCAAAAGTTGTGCAAGCGTGGGCGTATAGATACGCCGCTCTTGTGGCAAATATCAAATCAGAGAGTTTACTCATATGTGGTTCTTTTGCGTGTGGATGGTTTGAGGGGTAATGTCCTTTTTCTTTTTTTGTCGTGGCTTATGTCTGTAACACCGGCATAGTGTGTGTGTGTGTGTGTGTGTGTGTGTGTGTGTGTAGTGATGACCTGCTCACTGTGTACATTACGTTAATGGATGACTGGAGTCCCATCTCTCTCGCCGGGTTGTGAGGAATCGATCCTCCGTCACCCCCGCCTCACACCTGCCCACAATTGATAATGGACGGAGGGGAGGGGAGGGGGAGGGGAGGGGAGGGGAGGGGAGGGAGAGGGGGAGGGGGAGGAGGAGAGGGAGAGGAAAGGGGGGACGGTAGTAACTACTACCCCTCCCCCCCTTACCCCCACTAAGCTCCCATCCCAGCACCCAAATGTGGGTTGCCGGCTGGAGAGCATCCCATAAAAAAGAGAAAGAAGTCGCGCCAATCTTGCTGGAACACCCGTTATGGACATGGCTACCAACCACACCAGTTATGACGTAGTGGTGTGCATAGCCGGGGGCAACGAAACTCATGTCATCCAATAAACACACACACACACACACACACACACTTACGCTGGTGTGTGTGTCTGTGTGTGTGTGTGTGTGTGTGTGTACACACGTGAGTGAAGACATGGTACATATATACATTGTTAAGAGACGGGCCAACATGAGTGTACAACTCTCTCCTAGTAACACACACGAAGAGTTTTTGACAGTGGAAAAAACGCCGATTTCTTAAAAAAAAAAAAGGGGGGGGGAGGGGGGTTGTAGGTCATAGTTGTAATGTAAAATATGATATGGTAAAGATTTGCGAGGCTTCCCGGTGAAGTGGAAGAAACCGGTACCATGATCTGGCGTTGAGAGTGTGGTGGGTTGAAGAAATGTGGCGCTGGGGGTCAGGATTGTGGTGCTGGGGTCATAACTGTGGTGCTGGGATTAGGACTGTTGTACTGTGGTTAGGATTGTGGCACTGGGGGGAGGGGGGATCAGAACGATGATGCTGGGGTCAGGACTGTGGTGCTGGGGTGTGTCAGATCGATGGTCCTGGGGAAGTCAGGACTGCGGTACGGCAGTGCCGGGTGTGGAGGACTGACCTGTCATGTCGCTGCTGTAGTGTCGCATGAGCCTGTACGGCTGTGGATGGGGTCGAACCATGGTGGACGCAGACCACACGAACCACATATGCCAACTGGCGTCCGTGCCAGACTCCGGCCCTCTCTCGCCGGCCTGGCTGGCCCACCTCTCCTCCTCCGCCAGGAGGGGCGCGCCGCTGTCCCTGCCAAATACCGCGTTGGGAAGGGGGGGGGGGGTTTATTACCCTCCTCAGTCGAGGCACCTACGACCGATGCAGTCGTCACCAGCGGTCATCACAGCGACGAACCAGTGACCGGTCTGATGAGGCCTCGAGTCCCTTACGACCTCTCACAACACAACGTAGCAACACAGAGCACGGTCGACGTGGGAGACGAGAGCGCCGCCGGGGTGTAGGGGAGGGAGAGACGACTGTGGCGCCGCGGGGGAGCGCGCACTCCCGACTGTCAGGACCGGCCACAGCGGCTTCCACTGTGGCTCTGGTAGTGAGGCCCGGGGGAGGGGGACAGCCGGTGATGACAACACCAGACAGTTTTCACAAAGCTTCCTGTCTCCCATAACCCCCCCTCCCCCCACGTCTTCCCCTCCTCCTCCTCCTCTAACTCCTACCCAGTCCCTAAAATTTCGACCTCCCCTCTCCTCTCCCTTTGGACTTTTCCACGGCGCGTGTTACACGAAGGCGGAACCCCGGATCACAGGGCAAACGACGTTTCTCATGACGTATCGGAAACGCACACACACACACACACACACACGCTACTGAGGGAGGGGCAACGCCTCAATGTGACGTGTGGCGTCTAGCGCGACTGTTTAACCAACTGACCTCGACGGTACGACCCTTGAACATCTCGGTCGAAGGTCAGGTCAGCATGCCCGATGACTCGTGCAGTCGTGCTGAAGGATTATACCATCCTGCTTAGGGCGGTTACTGTTCACTAAGAAGGCAACACCTCGACTTTTAGTAGGAGAGGGTTGGCCCCCTATACACAATCAAAACACGTTGGATAAGGCAATGGCTGGAGTAGGCCAGTCGACATCCATCACATGCAGACACAGAGCCAGCGCGTAATTGGGGCATTCATTCAAACGTCTAAATCATTCATAATATCAAGCGGGCGGCAGCACCAGCAGCTGCTCTTGCTACTGACCAACAAGTGAAACGTTGCTTATTACGCAATCATCCTCTGCCGCCCACGCTGTCCTGTGAGAGACCGGGGACAGGTTCTTACACAAGAAGCGTTTGGCTTTCTAGAACTTGCCAGCGCAAGGGATTTCAACATTGTATGTTGCCAAGTACCCCTTAAGGGTCACTGCAATGTCCTCCTGCCTGTCACTTGCATATAATTACCACTTCTTACATTGGCCCGAGGAAGGAAATGATGTGTTTATTCATCTCTGTTCGTCTGTATTCTGTCTGGTGCAAGTCACACGAAGTCTGACAGCGTGAAACACTTCACATACCGGAGTCGGCGTCCCACAATCACTCGAGAACATGACTCTCTGATTACAATGGTTCATGACGATGTTGCCGCTGGTTTCCAGCCGCGACGTCCTTGGTGGTGTCTTGGCCAGCGCACGATAATCGGCCTCCTCGGCCAACCAAAGATCACATCTACGTGATGACCGGTCGGTTGGACAACCTTAGCCTCGCATCACAAGACTGAAGAAGAGAGCAAGTGAAGGCGAGCCTCCGCCACTCCTGAGATCAGGACCTCACACGCTGTTGTCCGAATTTTCACGGGCGTTGGAGTCCTTGGCAGATCGACAGATTCTTCCCGAATTCTGTCTTCAGTTGAGGCAGCGCTGACCCTGAACAGAATTCCATAGTGTCCAACCATTAATTCTTGGGTAATGTATTAACGCGAACACTAGATCAATAAGAGTTTTCTTACACATCAAAACTTCCCTTCCTCCGATTCTCGCTCCCCAGAGCCCCAGGTTAATAACCTGAAGAAGGCCTTGGCGTCGAAACGCCTAAAATAAAAAAATCTCCCATTGCAACCATGTGTCTCTTCACTCACCTCAACATCTCCACATAATCCAAACGAATCCTTTTATTCAAAGAAAAAAAATCAAGGTCAGTGGCCTCTCGTCCCTGCAACGATTATTTAAGTTACCGAGAGAGTTCATTCAGGGGTCTTCAACCTAGGTCGTCGCGTATTCTTGTGAGGACACGAGTTGCCAGTCGCAGTAACACGCCCAGGGGGTCTCGGGAATCCCCCGCTAGGAATGCACTGGCTACCGAGCATGCGCGGCTCACCAATATACTTCAGGAGGACAACAGCTCGGCCATCTGGATTTCCCGGGGTGATCTGCTGAGCCTTGTCTTTATTCTCCTTGTGTTTCAGGATGCCACTGGAAGCGTCCCACTGTGCGAGTGTGTACAGGGAGAAGGGGGGCTACCACCTGCTGATAATGGGGGGGAAAGGATCATTTCCATAAAAGTATTACTAACTGCCATATAGCAGGGATGAAGACTCCCACCTATTCACGGGGTTAAGGGGATGGAAGGCGTGTCACCTGTTACAGAAAGTGACGGGAGGAAAAAAAAAACACTAAACCTGCTGAATCATGGAAGAGGGAAAGGAGTGGTGCAGGGAGGATGAAGGGAGCGCTAAGGGTGTTAAAGGGGAGAAAGGTGTGAAACCTACCTGGTGAGGGGGGGGGGGAGGAGGCTGCCACCCAAACGAATGAAGGAAGGGGAGAGAGGGAGTTTTGCCGCCTACCTTCCTCGTAGAGATGGAGAAGGTGTCACCTGGTCACGAAAGGTGAGGGGAATGCCAGCTGCACTGGCCAGGGGGAGGAGGGCAGTGTCGTCTACCCTACAGTCAGACGGGAGGAGAGAACGACACTTATGCCGATGATGAGAGAATGGTGTGCAGGTCCGTCCTCATGACGGGTGAAGTGAGGGACAGGAATATCATCTTCACTGGTGGGGTGGAGTGCCACCCACCCTGGTGGGACAGACAGTTGGGCAGGCAAATTAAGTGAGAGAGTAGCGACATAGCGACAACCACCCTGGTGAGTAAAGGAAGGACCTGATGAGGACCCAGCTCAGTGAGGCGTGCCAACTCTTCATCTGAATGAAGGGAGGGAGGAAGAGATGCATCCGACCTTGGAATGAGGAGTAGGAGAGCAGTGCCAATTACCATGGTAACTGTGAGAAGGGACGGGTGCTCTGAAACCCTGCTAGGGTAGGGAAAGGGTAGGCTGCTACCTGCCTTACGTAGTGAGGCGGTGGGATGTGGTGCCGTCTGGGTGTGTGCGCTGTCCATCTCTGCGAGTGGGTCACCCTGCCAGTTGTGGGCACCTGGGAGTGTGCCACCCAACACAGTGAGGGTGGGAGGCACCAAGTGCCATCTAAATCTTAACGGCCAAGAAGAAAGAGGGGAGGGGAGGACACAATGTCTCGGTGAAGTTCGGGGTGACAAGTGGTGGAGGGCGCTGGTGGTGGCAGTGGTG
>JAYMFT010217751.1:0-11405 GCA_038088735.1 Panulirus argus
TAATTTTTCTTTTCCTATTTGACTGCCATTTCCTTGTGAGTAAGGTAGTGCTAAGACCAGAGGAATAAAGGCCACATCCACTCACATCCATTTGCTAGCTGTCATATGTAATGCACTGAAACCACAGCTCCCTATCCACAAGCAGACGCCACAGACCTCTCCATTGTTTACCCAGGACACTTCACAAGCCCTGGTTCAGTCCATTGACAGCATATCAACCCTAATATACCATATTGTTCCAGTTCATTTTATCCTGTGCTTGCCTTTCACTCTCCTGCTTGTTCAAGCTCCGATCGCTCAAAATCTTTTTTGCTCCATCCTTCCATCTCCAAGTTGGTCTCCTGGTTCTCCTTGTTTCCACTACTCCTGACACATATATTCTCTTTGTCAGCCTTTCCTTACTCATTCTCTCCATGTGTCCAAACCATTTCATCACACCCACTTTGGCTTTCTCAACCATACTCTTTTTATTACCACACCTCTCACTTATCCTTTCATTATCTACTCGATCAAACCATCTCACACCAAATATTACACTCAAACACATTGTCTGCAACACATCCACCCTCCTCTGTGCAGCCTTATCTATAGCCCATGCCTCTCATCCATATAATATTGTTGGGACTACTATTCCTTCAGACATACCCATTTTTGCCCTCCTAGATAATATTCTCTCTTTCCACACATTCTGTAGCACACCCAAAACCTTCAGCTCCTCACCCTCCCTGTGACTCACTTCTGCTTCCATTGTTCCATTTGCTGCCATGTCCACTCCCAGGTATCTAAAACACTTCACTTCCTCCAAGTTTTCTCTATTCAAACTTACACCCCAACTAACCTCTACCTCAGCTCTTGTTAAACCTAATAATCTTGATTTTATTCGCATTTTCTCTCAACTTCCTCCTTTCACACATTCTTCCAAACTCAGTCACCAACTTCTGCAGTTTCTCACTTGAATGTGCCACTAGTTTAAAACAACTGACTCACTTTCAGACCCTCTCATCCCCAGCAGACTACATACTCTCACCCCTCTCTCTAAGACCTTTGCATCTACCTGCCTCACCATCCCATCTATAAATAAGTTGAACAACCATGGTGACACACACACACACACACACACACACACACACACACATATATATATATATATATATACTGTATTCATATTATTATTATACTTGATTGCTGTTTCCCATGTCAACAAAGTAGAGCCGCCAGGAAATAGATTAAGGAAGACCCATCCACTCATAAATATGTATATACATACACACACACACACACACACACACACACACACACACACACACGTACCAAATACAGTACTTCAGTATTCCCAGCCCCTGGCGTTGGTGATGTGTTTAGATATGAATACTGCATCTGTAGAACACCACCTCCCCCCCCTCCCCCCCTACCCCCAGATATGTACTGTCTGTCTTCAGTCATGGTCCAATATCAGCTGGCAGTTTTTTTTACGTGCTTTTTTTGCTCGCTCAGAAAGAAAGAGAGAGAGAGAGAGAGAGAGAGAGAGAGAGAGAGTTCCAAACCCAACACAGTCAACAACTAGTTTGGGGACACCAGCGCTCTTGTTGATATATCATGAACAAATAACATAAAAACCGCCCCGCCCGTGGGATGTGGAAAGGTAGTTTGGCACACCAATATGAGCATTTCATAGTCTGGGTCGCCCACCTACCTACACGTGTGTAGTCCCGAAGGGCCGCGTATGGTGTATAGTTACTTTTTTAACCCTCTTGGAGAGACTGACCTGGGGTCGCACTGCCTGCAGACCTTCAGGCTTTTACACTGACCTCGCCTTTTGCATGGGCTGACGGACTCTTTAGACCCACATCAGTGTGTTGACTGACGAGGCCAGACGTGGAGAAGCTACAAGGTACGGATGACCAAGTTTCATACCAACGGCATAAATATATATATATATATATATATATATATATATATCTGTGGCTCCCTCGGGTCTAAATTCAGTTCCTTCGCCAACAATACCAGTTATAGAGAACCAATAAACAGGAATGTTTTTCCTGTTTTTTATGGGAGCTTTGCCACCCAAGCTCTGAATTAACACGGAGATCGACTTTGTTTCACGAAGTGCTTACGAGTGGTCGTCACGCCACGCTTATTAATGCATATCGGTGCGGGGAGCCTTCATGTCTGCTGCGGTGGTGATAGTGGTGGTGGTCCCTCCGTCCGTAGGGGAGCGGCCGGCTCGAGGGGAGCCGGGCATGGGAAGGGAGGGAGAGGTAAGGAGGAGAGTAGGGCGAGTGGAGAGGGTGAGGAAAAGGGGGGCAATGGATCGAGAGGTGTGACGGTTTGGGTGGAAGGAGAGGAGGGGAGGGTGCTTCGTCACAATTAAGTGGAATTAAGGCATCCTTTTTAACGTAAACCATTCACCGTACGGGTCATACCTTTACAGCTCTTCGGTCAAAGAACTAGGGTCTTACGGTACCCTTAGGTCGAACGAGCAGAATTAAGGGTGACCTACAGTCGTGCAAGCGAGATTGGAGTGAACCACTGCACCGTCCTTCTGCATGAGACTGGTGGTCCAAGAAGAATTAGGATGCCGATTAATCATGCAGGGGAGATCAGATGAAGGACCCCTTCAGGGAGGACACCCAGGATCTTCAGCCTCAACAGCGCAGGATTAGGGTCACACAGCAGTTGTCCACGAGGCAACACTGGGACTCTTGAAAGGGTACAAGTGGGACGACTAAGTTATCACGCTTGTTTCTTGATTGAGACACGGGAGCTCAAAGGCAGTGGAGGAGAATCAAAAAAAAAGAAAAATAACTGTGATGAAGTGACGTCGTTACAAATGTTGACTGCGGGTCAGGAGGTCGGGAGCAGTTCGTTAACAAATTTTTGACCGTGGGTTAAGAAGGCAGAGTAGACTGCGTTAGGAAGAGAAAGTACTTGACGTCAGGGAAGATGAAAATAAGTATGGCGTGAAGGAAAGTGGAAATCTGTGAGGAAAGGGAAAGGGAAGGGAACTTGAAAGACGACAGGAAGCTGAGGAGAAAGGATGAAGGGTTGAAATCACGGCTACAGTCATAGATGATAGGAGACTGTGCACGCTGAATCCCTGGAGTGCATCATCTTATTGATATTTTGATTAGAGAGAGAGAGAGAGAGAGAGAGAGAGAGAGAGAGAGAGAGAGAGAGAGAGAGGTAGAGACAGACAGAGACAGAGACAGAGAGACCCTAAAATCAATGCACCATCACTTGTGGACTATGTTCAGCTCACATCAGAAGTGAACAAACCATTAGAAACAAATCATAATCTTTTAACCTCCTCCTTACCACTCTCCCCCACCTCTCTTCCTTCATATTCCTTTCTCAAGCCCTTCTACCTCTTCTCCTTTCCCCCATCTGTGCCATTCCGCTTGCCTGAACTCTCTCAACATCTGGCATGTGTTAGCTCCGACCTGAAGAACGGACTGTTAATTTCTTCAAGGCCTGCCACATTTATTGCCCCCTCCTGACCTCCTCAACGATCGTTGATTATCAGCTTTGGGTGCATTCAGAATAAAGGTGGGAATCAGCATCACAGCCGTCGGAGAAAGGGGCCTCTGTGAATGGTTCGGTAGGGCATAAAATTGATAAGCTTTTCATAAACGATATAAATAATGAGATCGTCTTGGCAGTGATCCGATCCTTTAGAGATAGGATAAGAGGCGAGCCGCAGAAGGGAAGGGGGCTCGGGACCCGTTAGGTTCATGGTTTACCTGTCCACCTGCCAACACCAGGACCTAATTACCTCGTATCAGGTACGCGTCCGTAGGTTTTCCTCGCGGTAAAATCTCCGACTTTGACGTTAGTGCGATGTAGTCACGAATTTAGGGGGGGTGTAATTGTAACCATATTTTCAGGGGTTTACATCTTTCTTTCTAATTTTTTATGGGGAGTCTACTGGCTCAGACTGGTAATGTGTATGTGTGTGTGTGTAGGTGACACTCTCTCTCTCTCTCTCTCTCTCTCTCTCTCTCTCTATCTATCTCTCTCTCTCTCTCTCTTAGATCAACCCGACGGGTTCCACAGTGACCTTCATTACCTACAACAATCTGAGGCGGAGCCCAAAAGTGCGTAAAGAGACTTATGACCTTAATCTCTTGACCTTGGAAGCAGGCCAAAGCAAGTAGAAAAAAATAAGCAAGTCTCTAGTTCTGAAGCGCTTTCTTCGTCTGAATAATTTCTAAACCGGTTACTTTTAAAAGACATCCATATTGCACAACTCTCTAATGTTTTGCCGTTCACAGCATAGGGCACAGTCTTACTATCTTATGCAGGAGAGAACCAGATAAAGTACATCCATTGGTCAATATCGTAAACTTTTTTTCCCCTCGCTTTATAGTCGTACATTTTTTTTTTTCTTTAAGTTTTACCTTTGACCTCAGTGGCACTGCACCGAGGCAAAGGTCAAAGTTAGTGCCGCCCAGCAACACACACACACACACCCAACCCCCCCCACAGCTGCCCATGACCATGCGCAACTGGTGCAGCATGAATTCCTTCGCTAGTTTTCCCGCTCCGGCCGAGGAGGCAAAGGTCGGCAAAGTCGACCTTGACCTGTGATCTTATATACAGACCATTCAGGCAAATTGGAATTGTCGTAAGGCGCTGGACTGAAGAATGTGTGTGTGTGTGTGTGTGTGTGTGTGTGTGTGTGTGTGTGTGTGTTTGTGTGTTTGTGCGTGTGTGTGTGTGTCCTCAGAATGTCAATTCATAAGCCTCGTATGTTCGCAAGTATTCTGAGCTTTGATGCCCGTGGCTTGTCACCGCTGTGAAGGTCAGTGTTATTACCAATCAAGTAATTCGCAAGTAATGATGACTACACGGAACAAGCTGGAGGCAGAAAGTCCCTCTCTGCGGTTCTCCGACGGTGAGCGAGAAGAATGTTTGCGAGACGCACCAAGCAGGGCGATGGACGCGGGTGGCTATTTTTACAAAGAGAATCTACCTTTTAGGGAGACTTTGATTACATAAGTAACTGGCCTGAGTTCTGATCGTTCGACCCCGAAAATGAATGCGTTGCATCTACGTCGGGCGAAAATCCACGCCACTTCCCAAAGTCAGAGAATACGTAATATCGACTCTCCCGCAACACTCGGAAAACTCGAAGCAGTTTGGTGGCGCGGTGTTCAGCAGAAGGTGACAGAGAGAGAGAGAGAGAGAGAGAGAGAGAGAGAGAGAGAGAGATCCAGCAACCACTCACCACTCTGTCAGAGTCATACAGCTCCTGACTTTTGTCTTAATGACAGAGTGAGTCGTGAGTATCGCCAACGGCCTGAGAGAGAGAGAGAGAGAGAGAGAGATAGAGGGAAGGAGAGAGATCAGGGAGGCAAAAGGGAGGAGGGAGATGGGGCAGGTAATGCCCATATATTCTTAAGTTTCATTGCCCCGCCATGTGAAGAGGGAGGTTAATATAGTACCTCGCTGCCAGTATATCCCGAAGTATACTTGTACACGCCGGGATTTAAGAGGGGCGAGTGTTAGCGGTGGTCGTACAAAAGTCCTGATATACATTCGCCGACAAAAAGTTGGGTCAAAAGCCCGGCCAATTTACTACAGCTCGCTGACTTAGCACAGGATAGAAGGACGTTTTATTTCTTTAGTACGAGCGCCATCTATGACCCTGCTAGATAACTGTGGGATATTTCACACCTGTACAGCTACCAGATAAATGCGTTTGTGACCCAACCTTGTGGTTACCTGTGCATACACACACACAAACACACACACATGCATACACACACACACACACACAAGCAAACGTCAGCGTTTTCTGAAGATACAGGATTGTGGTTCTGGTGCGGAGGTCTGGTTAGACCGTAATTAAGTGCTGTGGCAGCCACTGACTGTTCACTACTCCAGCTTTAGTCACGGGGGCTGTCTCTGCGAGACTTATGTTTTATAGGTCTTTACTGGCTTATAAATGTAGGAACTACACGCCTCATTACCTCTCTCGGTGCCTTGTGTTGTGTTGTGTCCGATGCATCTACCGTCTACGGTGTGGGTTCCCAGAGCGACTTGTTATCAGGCAGTGACAACGCGGGCACAGATGCCCTGACGACGACTCGCATATATCCCGATAAAACAGTCTGCAGGAGTCAGTGTTGTCTGTTGTGTTAACCTGAGGTTGATGCGTCTCGTGTGAGTTACCCCGATGGCCGACGCGGCACACTGCGAGTTGCCGGAAGGGTTGGTGCTACCCCAGCAGAGCCTGCGTTACCCAATAATGTCCAAAAGACAAGTCATCAAAAGTGAACCCAAATGTTTTGACTAACTGAATCTTCTCTCGTGTTGCAGGTGTCCAAGCTGGTTGAGGACATCTCCCGCCTGCAGGCGGCCCTCACGGGGGTGAAGCAGTCCACGGCGGCCCAGGTGCACGCCATGGAAGAAGAGCTCGAGCAGAAGAACAGACTCATTCATCGCCTCGAACAAAAACTGGAACACTCCAGTCTTGAGGAAGCCAAGCGAGACCTCCAGTAAGTGATAAACTTAGATGCCTCGAGCACGATGATGTCATCCTTTTTGAGAATGACGTTGCAATCGTTGAACACGACTGTGCGACCCTTAGTTCTGAAGGCCTGGCCTTTGACCCTGACCCTTTTTTTCTTTTTTAGGGAGTCAGGTTTAATAAGGCCATACCGTTATGTCCAAGGGTCATCCCGTCGTGTTCAAGGGGTCAAAAACGTCATAATCAAGGAATTAATCATACATTTTTGGTAAGCAGGTTCGTCAAGGGTCTAACGTAACTCTGGGTCATGATACGGAATCCTCCGTGTTCGCAAAATTACCAATACCATCAGTGGAAGTCATGCGAAAACCTAGAGGGAAAATTCCTCCCAACTCATGCACACATTTTATTCTATGATGGACCTCTGTGACAACCGCGGTGACTATTTCCAGGAAGAATGCTGGTCGCCTTCCTCCTGGACCTGGAAATTCTGTATCTTGAAAGGGGATATCTACGAATGCCAAGGTCACCCATGAAAGAATTTCTCATCCGTTTTAGATATCAAATTGTGTGCATCATTCTAAAGGATTTTGTGGTATATAGTGTACGTGATGTCGGGGTTAGAGTGGAATCCATTTTCCTTTCTTTTTCTTTTTAAATTTCGGCCCCCGCTTTAGTAAGTTATCGCCAGGAATAGACGAAATGACGAGGCCCATTTCTAACCTCTACTCTCTAGCTGTCATGTAAAATACACCGAAACCAGATCATATCATCCGAAACCATGCCCAACAGCCCAATTCAGTGGTTTCTCCCTGACAGCTTCATATACCCTGATTCAGTCCGTCGACAGCACGTCGCTCCCCATACACCATATCTCTCTCTCTCTCCCCGAATATATATATATATATATATATATATATATATATATATATATGGTGATGATATAAAACCTAAAATTGATTGCTAGTACAATTCAACCTCCATGAAAGTTCACAAATTATAACAGCCAAAAACGTACCAGATATAAAACCCTTTGTGAGATTCGAGTCCATGTATCTTGGAATATATAACCCATGCTCAACACATAGCCAATGAGACACCTGAAGAATCATTAATCCTCAGCAGACAAAAGACTGGCGACCGGCAAAGTAGCCGTGACAAATCCGTTACCGGTTGTAGGCGAATGGGTCGTTTTTAGAACCGGCAAAACTACTTGATAAATGGTCTGACAGTCGGTAAATGCTAAAAATTCTATCTTTTTATATATATATATATATATATATATATATATATATATATATCGTGGGGAAGGGCGAGAGAATGCTACCCACATGTCTCAATGCCGCAAAAGGAGACGAGGATGGCCTGTAGTTTGGGTGGCTGGAAATCCTCTCCGCCAATCACTTTCAAAAAGTAGTAACTTAAGATGGAGCACACAGAAGGTTTCTCTTAGAAGGCTTAGTCATATATATATATATATATATATATATATATATATATATATATATATATATATACCTACTTCATACGCACGATTTTGTATAATACTAAATGCTTTTAATGACGATATATCAGCTTCTTTTAGCGTAAACCTGTTCACTATTATTGCACACATGACAAATGCGTTGCTATACCAAGTCATTTCTCGATGATAAGGATACCGTACTACACGTCCGCAATTTCTCTCCAATAAAGAATTTTCGGAGAAAATGAATGGGTAACATCATATTCTGAGCAAAGTTGTTGCCTCATATTGATCATGTTTCTCAAAAGCAATAAAATGCCCATTTAAACCATGATATAAATCTTTTCATTTTTGGGAATACCCCCTGTTTTCTATAAATGCCTCCTGTCTCCGAAAACGCCCCACGTATCTCGAAAATTTCTTCCTGTATTTCAGTCTGGGTTAACATCACTAAACAATACGTTACACAGCAAGCAGGAAACAACGTAGAGGACACAGCTGTAACGCTTTTGAAATGTACCAATACTAATGATTCGTTTAAGTAACAGCATTTCTGACTTGTGTGGGATGTGGGAGTCAAATACTTTTAGCGTAACCTCATGACGAAATTCAGTGAAGAAGGGTAAACCACTCTAGGCGAAGGGTAACACCTGCCAAGTGCAGGAACAACGAAATTCAGTTCATTGCCTTTTTCAGGGAGGGTTATGCTGATATTCCTGGTTGTCAGTAATCTCCACCGTTTGGACTTCAAAAGATATCATCGCCATTTTTCATAACTCATACGAGGAAATACGTTCAGCTATGTCATACAATTTCTTAACGTGGCTGATTCTCTGAATATCGGAAGAGATTACATACTTAAATCACAAAGCCTTTTAAACAACGTCGGGGGAATAACAGGCAAGTGACCAAAGCTCTGTTGATCTGGGTCAAATTGCTAAACGAGCCTAAAGTAACATAACACTGCAGTAAAACTGGCCAGTACTGAGAAAGGCATTCTTCAGGCCATCACAATGGCTTAGTAATACACCAATTAATCATGGCCTTTCAAAGGACATCCCTTTCTTTGCATTGCCTTATTTTCCCTGCTTGTATTGGCTACGACCACAGTCTGTTTAAATAATACTTTTTTTTAGTTCTGTTTTACACATTTTTTTTGGGGGGGGGTGTTCTATATCCAGTTATCACTGTTCCTGATCTGTTCAGCTGCAATGTTTTGGTGATATGGATCTTAAGAGCTTCGATAAAGACACGTTTCTGTAAGGCAATTCATGCGTCAAAGCCAGGCATTACACACTAACGATTACTCATTGTTTCTCTATAAATCACTTACACCAAAGAGAATTTCTTTTAATGTATAATACTCTATTTCGTCCGGTGGTGCTCTATACCTTTGCTAAACTGCAGTTGAAGGTAACAGTGATTTCATAAGATACGCCTTAAGGAGGCACCATGTTGAAATCTAGACCTGGGAAAGGTCTTTCATTGGGAGGTCGCACCATAATGTACCTGGTGTGAATATAAACTTATATAATTACCCAGGATGGCAAGATTACAATGATCTTGTATCCCTAGAGTTCGTGGGTATTTGCCATTTCTTTTTTTCCAGTAACTTTAAAGATTTAATGAAACGTTAAAAGTCGTACTGTATTATTTAACTCATTCCTGCTTCTCATTACCAATGAGGGATTCCACTTTCATACTTTCATCTCCTTTAATATCTTTCTCACACACACTTACATGAGAAACATCTTTTCCTTTATTTAAAATTAGAAGAATTACTTATTAATCAGCATACTTTCTTTCGGTAATTCTTGATACCTTCGATATCTCCTCTGGTCATACAGACTTAACGTAAGGCGTCACAACCACGGGTTACTGTCTAAATATGGGAATAACCATTGGTTATGGCCTTACATGGGGAACGATCACTGGCTATAATCTTTGAAAGAGGAACAACCATTGGTTATAGCCTTAAGAAAAAGGGAACAAACTGTTCCTCCCACACTGTAACAGCATCGAGACCTTAGTTTATTCCGGTTTCAGTATCTCAATTTCGAGTATAATATATATTTCATGGTCTTCGTCAGAAACCTAGGAGAAAAAAAAAAAAGCTTGAGGATCTATACCCATTCCAATCAGTGTTTACATTTGATATATTAATTCTGAATTGAGAACAAAAGAAAATGATAAAAAAATCCGCCCCATAAAATTCGTAGGACAAACAAACTGTTTGTTTCACTTGAAACATCCATCTGAACTACTTACTAAGCTTTTGAGATTTTCTATTCGGCCGTAGTATCGTTTGGTCCTGTTGTTTACCTGCTCAATACGTTCCCTTTACTCAGGGTCGATTGGCATCACTGTTTACCGTAAACAATCCTATTATCTTTTTTTTTCATGAAGAGCAAAGCTTTTATGCTTTCCTTCGTTACAGTTCAACAGAGTCTGTACGGGAGAGAGGGAGGAGTGATGGCCCCAATTCAGCATTTCCTGTAAGTTATGCTGATTTTGCACTGTACTTTTAAGTAATTATGTTTTAAGGAATTTTAGGTACAGTTTGAGCCTGAGAATGTAGTACGGTCCCCTGAATTGCTCAACAGTAATAACTGCATTAAAAAAGAACACTGACAACAAGAAGGCACAAGATGAAGTCTAGTTCTCTTCCTTTGCCATACATAGAGGGAATAGAGAAACGTATAAATTATATATATATATATATATATATATATATATATATATATATATATATATATATATATATGTTTGCCCCAGGATCCCGTTCTATGGAGCTCCCGCAGCGCTCAGTAAACAGGCCACGTCCACCAGGCGGAACCACGAGTCAAGAAGTGTGGTTATACCGTGCGTATGTCTGTGTGAGGCGAGTGTAGGACAGCTTACGATTCAGCGATCATTTGTCATCAGTACAGACTTCGCAGCTTGGGCACGAGAGGTCTCGTGATAAGCTGAATCGGTGTTCGCAATGTTGGAAAGATGAGTGGCGTGCAGAACGAAAACTAAGAACAGTAACTCGTACATACCTGGGGAAGTGCAGTTTCTGATGGGTGTGTATGTCTCTGGTGGTGTGAAGTTGAGACTAGGTTGGAAGGGCGGTTATTTTCAGTATTTGTCGAGTCATTACGTTGACATATCTTCTGTCAACATCACGTTTGTTGCGGGGAGGGGAGGGAGGAAGGGGGGATGTGTAAGTACAGGTTATTGAAATAGTAAGGGAAGGGTAAGCTGTTTGTTTCTGCTGGGGAGGGGGGGGATTTGGTGATAGGTTATGGGTTGGTTCGGACGGGATGGGTCGACTGGTTCTGGTGCAGAGGACAGAGTGCCAAGCATACTGACGTGGGTACTGTATTTGAAACATTTTCGTTTAAGGTGTCGAATGTTTGTTGCCGCTGTAACATATATATATATATATATATATATATATATATATATATATATATATCTATATAT